>PNEQ01071166.1:0-51723 GCA_003012365.1 Medauroidea extradentata
TACTAGCATATTCGAGTCTGTGACATTCCACAGGTTAAAACGATACCAGACACGATACCTCTGTGATAATATTACTAATAGTCATATTTTATAGTGTTTTATACTGGCCTATCATAGGATCCCACAGACCCCTCACAATCAATACTGAAGTTAAAATGGATGGCAATATGTTACATATGACAATAAAGGCCCCTTCATTTCAATCAATCATCATAATTTACCCAAACTACATTAATTTGTATATATAAAAGTATCAATAAAATAGGACCGTCACATATATTATAACTAATATTCCATAGACGTTGTTCTTCAAAAGTGCTCACTTTACCGCTAACCACCTGTACAAGTTAACGTTAGTAAGTTGTGAACTGAAATTAAGAACTCACTTTTTAAATAATTTACAATTTGTTTCAAAATGGTTGTATTTAAATAGGAAAATACATGGAACTCTACTGCATAATTTCGCTGCCAAACACACAAGTACTAAGGTAACTAGAGTTAATGTTGAAATAAATGCACTAACGGCTAGTGATACTTTTCAAAGCTTAAATATTCAGTGCTCACTTTATCCCAAACGACCTATAAATGACTTTTTGTTAAATTAACTTCTGTGAATTGGGACTTTTAATTTAGCGTTACGACGAGTTGGATGCTTGTCGTTTGGTGTTATGTTATACTGTACACACCTTGCGTCACCTGTATTGAAGCCACATTTCTTCAAATTGCTCTTGACTTTCCTATTGCTGAACGAAGCCTGTTCAAGGACTGACACAATAACCAGCTTCCATTATGACCTGGCTTGTAACTTATCAGCTTCTGAATTAAGAGGAAGTAAGCTGTCTTCTTCCATAGCTCCAACCTTGCCTTCTCTGGTGAGACGGTTAGCCTCTCAAAGGCCTACTCCGAAACCTATTCAGTCCCTTATACGATATTTATACACATACAATTACTGGATAACTGTTTTGACGAGAATTCGTATTCTGTAATTAAAACTGGCGCCGTGATTATCTTCCAAATACCTGGTGACTCTCTTCGGGTTCTAGGAAGTTCTTGTAAATGGCCGATGTTTTCAGAACCACGCTGTAAAAAAACGTATTTGAATGTTTAGGAAGTTATTATCCCAGACGCAGTATGGTACAGTTACCATACTTCGTCTTGTAAATATGCAAAATTGTACAGTTGTTACAATACAAGTCTGGTATCTCCAGTATACATTTGACTGTTTTATAAAAATGTTTAGGAGTGCTACCATGGATGTCTGGGAAACTATTCTACCACACCTACTTTCTTAGCGCTCCTATACGCACGTCTGGTAAATTTACAAACTATTTTTTAGAGTGACGGTCACACTAGAGGTCAAACCTGTTCAGTTAAATATATTCGGCAGACATGTTTGATCGTGTTTAAATCTTAAACGTGTCAACTAGGTTACACGACTGAATAAACTCAATTAACTACCTAACCTCAACGAACTTGGAACCTGAAATGTGCCATGTTTAATTATTATCACATCTGAACTGAACATTCGTGACTTTTTAATTATCATATTGCATCCAACTTAAATGTTGCTGTAAAGTAGATATAATTATTTATGCCTAAATGTTAATTTAATTTAACGAGTGCAAAATGTCGGGCCAAATAGCAGCCGTATTTGTTATACAGATCGTTACTCCAACCAGCCAATAGGAGAGAAGCATCGAATATATTTCGTTCGCAACCACTTATGAAACCAGTTTACGTTTATCGAAAAGAGACAAAGATCTGAACTAGTTCGTAGATCGTGTAACCGCCCCACAAAACTAAACATGTTTAAGTGAAGTAGTTCTGTGTGCAGTGTGACCGCGGTAGCTTTCTAAAACCGTACTCGTTGCAGAACAAACCAGATTATTGATATTGCTCAGAAAAAGACAGAAATGCATCATTCTATTTTCCCTTAGTATGTTACGTTTTGTAAATTATAGCTACGTGTATATTAACTTTTATTGCAGACGCAATCGCCCAATTCAATACAATAAGCGTACTGCAATCTGTTGTATTCGCAGAACACTACATTAAACTAGAGACGAATTTATGCTTTAATTTTTAAAATCGTAATTCCAAAGAGCAGTAAATGAGATTTATATAAATTGAATCTGAATTGCAGTAATAAGTTATTCAAAACATGATGTGTAAATTTAGAGAAAATTACTTACTAAGATGCATGAAGGCTTTCAGTACACAGGGTTGTGAAGCATTTTGAGATTCTTGCAAGTAAAGGTGTTAAGAGAATGCGATATAAAGACAATTACAGGTGACGATATTTACCAAATGTGAAGTTAGAAAACAAAACCCCAGACGTCATCATGAATTTCTTTATGGATCTCAGCCGTTGCCAAGGTGGACGGTATAGGTGTTATGAGATTAAATAAGCATTTTTTTAAACCGTCTTGCCTAGAATAACAATTAAAAATATTATTAATTTGAAACTCGGGCGCTAACTTTCAAGTACGGTACATCCTATATGTAGAGGCACGAGTATTTCGCGTATTGATCTGGCAACAACCTAGACTTCTCAGACCTATACACACACTGGTCAAAGTCAAATATATATTGGCTTCTAACCGTAACACGTGTTACCACCACGACTTGTTTCCTAATTTATCACTGGCTTGCTGTCCTCAAAGATGTGTTAAAACAGGTGTCGTCTAATCACAGAAGGAGTAGTGAATTATACAATATTGACATTCAACCTGACCTAGAATCAACACGCGAAATAATCCTGCCTCTACCTATATGTATTGAATTTTACTTGCGTTGCTTTGTTTGTATCAAAAAGAGGCAGGAAACTACATAGTGAAAGAATTATTACTTTTACAAGAAAAATCTTGTACACAAATGTCTATACATTTATCAGTCCAGGTACCATAGCAAAAATGTCGCAGGTCATTATTTACTTACAGTGGTCTAAAATTTTTAAAAGTATCCGAAGGGGCTTGAGGGATGCATTTTAGTAGCAAATTGTTCAATGTGAAAGAAAATAACCTTCAGAGGCTGGTCATATTTTACAAAATATTTTGTACTTTTACAAAAAAAAATATGTCTTGGAAAATGGTTAACTTCTGTAAACTTACAAAAAGATTTTTTTGGAAACTAGTTTCCAAAAAAAAAAATTGTTGAAGTTCAAATTATTTTTCTGTGTTTAAATTTTCTGAAAGGATAAAATTGACTACGATACAAAATTTTTCAACTACCCCGAACCACTTACATCCGTGCAGTGGATAATCGTCCAGTTTAACAGGAAGTTTCTCCTAGTTGGCAACCACCTGCGTACGTACACAGGGTGGCGATATTCCAACTAAATATAAATTTCCTCAATCGGAATGTTTGAACGTGGGCAAAATCAAACCACTAGTCATATACTCCGATGTTCTCCATGTCCAACATCTAGTACATATGAAGATCTCCTGTACTCAGCCCAGAGTTCCGTGGTGATTGGGACGAATGACATGTTAGTTAATTTCATATGTTACCTTTTGTTCGTTTCCATGATTTGTACATAAATCATCAAACTCATATGTTTCTGACCCAAGAAGAAATTATATAACAGAACATCTCCAGTCACTATATGCCATGTACATACTGCACAGGAAGCTTGTACATAGACCATTATTGCACCAAACGAAGCTCATTGTACAATGCAACCATGAATTTCCTTAGTGTGAAATTTTAATCGGAAACTTTGCTTCTATTTCGTGTTATGAGAGGTCAAGTGTTTTTCGTAGTTTAAAGACGTTGCAGCAGTAGCAAACGCAAATCTTGAGTACGTACTCATGTCGCATACAATGAACACCGCTTCTACATCTCGGTATCCTCCACGAGGAAAATGGCCGGCGATACTAAATACTCTAGCGGAAAATAATTACTTAATAAAACAATGTGATCTGATTTTTGTAGAATTATTATGTTGTTTGGGTCAAAATTAATAAAAAAAAAATAATACTCAGAGCATAGCTCGCGCTTTTAACAATTCCCAAGCTTAAATCAGTGCGTTAAATTATCCGTTTAGGTTATAGAGGCTAGAGGAATCAAAATCGAAACATTCACGTATCGAATGACACTAGTGGCCCACAGCGGAACCACGTAGCCTGTTGATGCTTGTGTAGTCAACAGATGGCGCAGGGGTGTACAAGATCAGTATTTCAGACGTAAAAAAAACATAATAATGTATTGTAATATGACCCTAGATATATTCATATTACAAATGTAAACACGTGAACAGACCATTGCATATGCTAAAGTTACAAGCCCAGGTTGTTCAGTACGGAACGGGTAGTTAAAATATTACATATCTGAAACACTTGAAGCGAGAAGCTATACATTGATTCATGACTGAAACAATTAGTGGGATTTCAGCATTTTGGTTGGGGATGTGAGAGGGGTAGGAAATAAAGGAACGCCAATCCAGCCTCCGAGCGAGGTTGTGAAACGGTAACATGATAGACTCGCATTCGGGAGAACCCGGGTTGCATACCCGGCTCCGACCATCCTGATTTCGGTTTTCCACGGTTTTCCGAAATTGCTCCAGACGAATGCTGGGATGGTTCCTTAAGGGGGGTTGATCCCTGTGAGATCGGTTCTACGGTTTTTCTTATAAATCAGGAAATATACACACTGTTTTTCTTTTTTTCACGCTGACAAGACATAGTTTATTGTTTCGTTCACTTTTTGGAATCCATATGGCATTGTTCCTGTTAATGTTGTGGCCTCTGTAGTCGCTCCCGTAAATAAAGCAATTTTTCCTTTTCAGCTGTTTCCCGTTGCAAAATAATGAATATATTATTGTTCCAGTAGTTACAGAAAATCGATTAAGTTTGTATCTAGGCCTTGTGGTGACAAAATTTTTGATACATCGACTGGAACAGAAGTTATCGAGAAGAAACAGATAAATCCAAGGCGGTAGGGATCAATACCCCTTAACAAAGGCCATAGTCGACTCCTCTCCCAGCTAAGTGTCACCGTCTATAATGACCTTGCTGTCGACGAGGCGTAAAGCCCATTTACCTTACCTTACATACCAATCCAGCCAATGAAGTGGCAGGTGCATGATTGTTCCTCTGGGAACATTAGAATTTCAAGGCACGAAATTGATCCTTTTAAGCAGTTTTCGGCCAAGTCACTATGAAATCGCAAATGTGAATATCGTGTGCAAAAATTATTTTCGTTTGTTCTCAATAATATTTGGGTGGAAAGTGTCCTCCGCCTCCCTTCTTTTGCATATCATAACTATCGCTCACGACTGAAAAATTCAAAGTTTAACGTTCTCGTGTATTCATCAGAAAATGTAACAAATTCTGAAACAATTGCAGCGAATTATCTATCTCTGATAAAACAATACACGTGTCTGAAACACGATAGCCAGAAAGAGATAAATTATAATTTAATAATTTTATCGAGTGGAAATTATTTTTTGTTCAAGAGCCTGAAAGAAACCGTGGGACAGAAAAGGAAGGGGGGATGGGGGAACCTCATTTACAACAGACAAGAAATAGAGCACAGCGTCCGCGTATGAAATATTCATACCGGGGAAAGTTCGCAATAAGGTTTCTTCGCGAAGAGAAAGAATAACACGGATGATATATCTCGGGCCGTGCGTTCAAAATCAACTTTTCTTGCTCCGTCTTTGGTGCTCCCGAGTGGTTGTGGGCGGTGGGGGCGGGCGAAGGAAATTGTGCAGCAGGGAGGAAGAAGAAAGAAAAAGAAACTAAATGAGAGAAAATAAAAAAAAATGTACTAGCTTAAGAGATCGCGTGTCAGGAACCGCGGGATTCTGGGCTCCTAATACAAGGGTTGGAGGGGGGGGGTGAAGTAGCACGACATGAAGTTGTGTATCGCGTGCACGTGATTTCAAAGTGAGAAAAATAAGTATTAATTTAAGAACGACTAATTGCTGACAGAATAAAAAACTACCGCCCTTGCCGTAAACTCAACATGCAAAACTTCACGAGAAGTCTGAGAAAGCAGCTACGAAATTTATAATTGCAATCTACACAAAAATTAGGAACGTCTGAAACAGGTTAGTCAACATTATATACTGTCAAACAAAAATTATTTGACGTGAAATTATTTCTGGGAGAATACTATTACATGAGAACCTTTTCTTAGATTTATTGTGTAGTATTTCACATGTAAAACTATTTTTAATTTAGATTTGATAAAATAGTAATGAGGAAATATTTTGGATTCCGTTTGTTCCGCAATAATTCTTGAAAACAATTTTAAATATTTTTTATTTTTTCCTTCAAAGTTTATCAGTTGAGATAGTTTCACACACACACACATACATACATACATACATACATACATACATACATACATACATACATACATACATACATACATACATACATACATACATACATACATACATACATACATATACACATACATACAGGATGAGAGTCTGAATAACACCGACAAACTCTGGCAGGTGATTCATTATGAAATGATAAGACGAAAATGTAAGAACCAGTTTTCCCGAAATTTATTTTTTCAATGGAGCTGTGCACCCCCAAAAGTCGTATTTTGTAATAATTTAAATAACATATTTTAGAAATTAATTACAACTAAGCGACAAATAGGCGAATAGTGTTTTGTATAATGGAGATCATTCACCTCGGGAAATGTGGTTGGAAAGATCAACCCCCTTCATTGTGAAAATAGGGGTTGTCACCGGGCGTTTGCATGAAACTTACTAACGAACACTTGTAAGATGTTTATTTTATGTATTTATTAATCAACACGTTAAAATTAACTAAAAAGGTCGTCTTTTTCAAACCGTTTGCGAGAAATCCGTGGTGACATTATTCAAAACAGAAACCACGTGGCCTGACAGGTAGGCAATCAACTACACACGGGTCGTGTAACTATGATGAAAGATAGACACTGCATTACTATTATATACCCATGTGCATGACACTTTACACGTTAAAATTACAGCCGGCGCTTTCTGTGTTGCAAAATGAAGTTAAGGGGGTAGTTTATCAAATGTCGTGATTTCGTATCACGTACACTTTTTATTTCATTAACTGAATGTACTACGTCCGCATTGGTCTGAAAATCACCAACAAACTCCACCCGCACACTCCTTTTTAAAAAGTAAAACTAAACATACGTGCTACGTATGGTATACGAGGTTTCGTAAGGTGATGGGCCACCTCGAAGTGTAAGCCTAAACCTGTGTTTATTGTATGCCAGGTGCATTAATTGGAACCATTATACACATACCTCACGAACAGCAACGTTTAGAGGGTGACACACGACAAATTACTTATGCATTGTTAGCGTGCTGACCAATAATCCATAACCAATTAGGCTTTAGCATCACGAAAGTTAGTGCAACATCAGGCTTGCAGCCCTTATTTGTTCTACTACGTAAACTTGTGATGGCTGCGACGAAATTCGCAGAGATTGAACATAATCGTTCAATTACACATAGTCACTGTTACATGTCAAATACTTTCTCCAATGTTTACAATAAACGCATTTGATAAACTCCCCCCTTTAACTTCATTTTGTAGCATTGAAGGCGCCCGCTGTAATTTTAACGTGTAAAGTGTCATGAACATGGATATATAATAGTAATGCAGTGTCTATCTTTCATCATAGTTAACAACGTCCCGTGTGTATCAGATTGCCTACCTGTCAGGCCACGCGGTTTGTGTTTTGAATAACGTCACCACGGATTTCTCGCAAACGGTTTGGACAAGACGACCTTTTTTTATTGTTAATTTTAACGTGTTGATTAATAAATACATAAAATAAACCTCTTACAAGTGTTCTTTAATAAGTTTCATGCAAACGCACGGTGACAACCCCTATTTCCAAAATGAAAGGGGTTGATCTTTCCAACCACATTTCTCGAGGTGAATGATCTCCATTATACAAAACGCCATTTGCCTGTTTGTCGAGTTGCAGTTAGTTTCTAAAATATTTTATTTAAATAATTTCGTAATCCGACTTTTGTGGGCGCACAGCTCCCTTGAAAATAAATTTCGGGAAAAGTGGTTCTTACATTTTCATCTTATTTTTTCCTAATGAACCTCCTGCCAGCGTTTGTCTGTGTTATTCAGACTCATCATGTATGTACGTACATACACACACATAAACACACATAGTGTTCATCACATGTGCGCTGGTGTTTTTACGTGTATTACTATTCTGTTTTTATTTGTTTAGATAACGTCTGCACAAGAAAAAACGTGTAGTCAGCTTCGTCATATTACGTACTGATTAATGGCGAAGCACTATTTTGTTGGTCTTTGCAAGAAATCGTGTAAAAGAGTTAACTTTATTTCTTCTATCGATTGAGTGGCTTGACTATAGTACATAGGGACATGTACACCGATAATTTAAATGGCATTTGACCTAAAAAAAAAATTCAAAGTATTTTCACATTTATCAAGTAGCGACTAAGTAGCGTAAACGCACTTGACGACTAATAGCCTCATAGGTGATACACTCGGTGTGTGTGTGTATAAATAATATAAATACTGTGTTCGTGTGTGCGTGATGCACAAATTCAATGAAGTACTAAGAAAAGTGCCGCTAATAGGCTAACGTAATGCAATAACACCTCTACGTACTGTACATGCCACTCAACTGGCAAGTCGTAATTTAGTATTACTATGTGTCCTTTTATAGTTAAATAGTTGATAATAGCATTTTTAACCCCCGACGCAAAAAGAGGGGTGATATAATTTTAACGTGTCTGTGTGTCTGTCTGTGGCATCGTAGCTCCTAAATGAATGGACCAAATTTGATGCGGTTTTTTTTGTTTGAAAGCTCAGGTGATCGAGTGTGTTCTCAGCTCTGATTCAAGGAAGTCTATTGAGCCATTTATAGATCATCAGCTATATACTAGTTTTTTTAATGTAAGCTATTCTACTGATTTGATCGATTTGCAATTTATTATCCTGTGAGTTGCGGGTTTTTAAATTTTTAACTTAAGTTTTAACTTGTTATTAGCAGGAAGTATTGCTCAAATTTTAACTAACGTCATTATATGTTTTTCGAATGTGCGGTTAGTATTTTCCTAGATAAAGGTGCCATAGAAGAATTTTAGCAACTTTGAGGTGCTCAGAAACAATGATTGTAATAAGTGTATTGAATGTGTAATCTCGTCGGGACATACCATGACGTATGTGTTCTTTACGTGGTGAAATGAGTGTTTAAGTAATTTTGTACGAAGGATCTTGTTACAACTTATTCCAAACGATTGTAGGAAGGCATTTTACGGATGCCGACTGCGTAAGTCACTCCGTGATTTACCTACAGAGCGTCACGTTAATAATATAGGCTTATAAAGGGATTTATTACAAAAAGTAAACGCCACGTGCCAATATGCTGTTTGTATGAGACAACAGTTTAAGAATCGTTACACGACCGAAAGGAAGGTAAACCCATTTTCCATTTTAAATTCTATGTATATTCTCGAATTGCATAACAGTTCTAAACGCTTGTTTTAGAAGTTAAGGTTTCGTATATTAAAATTTGGCAGTTGTCTTAAGACAGGCAACAAAAAAACTTTCGTTTTCATCGTCAAGCCGTTAAAGTATATAGTCACCGCATAGAATCATATTGAGACATGTCACCGACAGAAGACAGCACGTCATTTGAGCACCTTACGTTTATAAGAAATGCGGTAAGTTGTGAGAAAGCATAGCTCGGCCTTAGTGTACCCAAGTAACTGATCAATAACAAAAAAATAGCAGTATGCAGGGGAAACCTTTAAGAAATAATACAATCCTGGCTGCCACAAGTAATTGGCGAATGAATACGGCATAGTAGAAAAAATAAAACGAATTTGTTTAAAATTTTAAAACTTATTGCAAAATAAATTTCGTCTTACTGCAATGCAGCATATAATGTACTAAATTTTCAAGACACCTTAAATTAATACGGACCTTAAATTTTCAATAGTTCAAAAACCTGTCAGATAGACACTACGTTATTGGCAACAGGCTGCCATCACCTGCTTTTTATTGGCTGCTGCTGCGCTGAATTGTCAGTGTGGCAAGGGAACTTCCAAGTCTTTACAAGTTTCCATGCATGCTAATTATTGTTTCATATACCTGAACGATGAGTTAAATATACAGTGATTCTATCTTGGAAATAGCGTTTATGTACAAGACGTATAATTTTAATTTCTCCTCAAACATATTTCCAGATATCTACATGTAGTTAAGGTATTTTAACTGGTATAGTAAGAGATAACTATTATTGTTAGAAGAGCAATTTTATTTACTAACTGCACCCCTACCAGTTGTTTGTATATTTTATTTGTAGTACTGTTTATTTTAGGAGTACACAACGAATATAAAATGTTTAAAAAGATTTACTTCCAACGCGTCCTAGTAGGCTAAGCAATAACACAGAAACAAACCAGATGTTTTTGTATAAGTTTTCAGCAAAACCTGTATTTAAAAATAATGCGAAAAAAATATTATTTGCATTAACGTTAAAACATTTATAAACAAGGCTAAAATGTGTTTCAGTATGATAAAATATTTTATGAACAACTGCGGTCAGGCATAGGCCTAAAACAGCTTCTTTATATTCATGTAACCGACAGCTAGATTATGATAATTCCCACTATACTGAAGTGGAAAATCATGTATAGTCATTTCACGCATATTTTAATAAACTCTAGGATCTATATTGTTCTGTACTTTGGAGACATAATGCAAATATATTGCATTTATAAACTCAAATTTTAAAACTATGGAATGTGGAATAAAGCTACAATGAAATCAGAGCTGCCACGTCAAGGGAAATACATAAAGTTGTAAACCATCAGTTATTTTAACAAATAACTGAAGCGACTGTCAAGATTGTTTATTATAACATTTTAAGCATCACCAAAGTATAACATGTTAGATATTTTAAGAGAACTTAGAAATTTCTACAAAAATATAGAAAAAAAATGCGAATTTCAGGTACTTGTTAACTTGCCATCCAGGTAAAATCTGAAGTTATATGATTAAGTTATAAATAATATGAATCTATTGAAAGCAGCTAGATCAGTAAAGGAAGGTATGTGTAAGCAAAAATAAGATATTTCAAACTTATATTTACATAACGTACTTAAACGTCCTTGTGGACTGCCTTTGATAAATTGTTAAAGCTCGAGCAAATATTACTTCAGTAAATTAATACGTATCATTCTCGACAATTTAATAACGATAGTAACGTATATTTATAGTGAGAGACGGCAACAGTAAAAACTCAGTTATAAAAAATGCTAATAACTATTGAGAAATAGCTAAATATCAAAGTGAAATATAGTCACACCTTCTGAATGAACCCAAATGAATGTCCAATTCACTATAATTGTAATTCATCGACAGTGCTGTTTTGTAAAGAGTTTATTATGAAACTTTCAAGATGTTTAACTACAGTTCGTGGAAAGTATGACATACCACCCAAATATTATATATTAAACGTTATTTCCGATTTGAATCGTGTCTTGAAGGATTTGAAACAAGCATAACATATATTAAGTTGAAATTAGGATGTCCAGCGAAATTTAACTTTGCGACTTCGTCGAAGTGCATATTACCTTTTTGATAATGTCAACCACCTTGGCTTGTTTACATATCAACACACGTTTAATGCTACGTTAATTTCAGTGTGAGAATTATGTTGCCTACACTGTTATGACTCAAAGTTGCGTTCGGTTTCACTCAAAGCAATTATATTTCCGATCACTGTAAAAAAAAACTTCCTAGAATGTTTAGGAAGTAATTAATCTAAACGCAGTATGGGACAGTGGCCATACTTCCGCCTTGTAAATGGGTAAACTTTTACAGTTGTTACAATACAAGTCTGGTATCTTCAGTATACATTTGACTGTTTTATAAAATAGTTTAGGACTGCTACCATGGATATCTGAGAAACAATTCTACCATACCTACTTTCTTAGCGATCCTATACGCATGTGTGGCAAATTTACAAACTATCTCTTACAGTGTGAGTTAACTATTCATTATTTGTAGCCCGAATTGCCAGCAAGCAGTTATAATCGGTTAACCCAATGAAAACTTATGTCAGAACCAACTGTAGCTTTAAGTTTCGGTCGATACCAATACACTTTCTAACTGCATGAGTTAGGAATGCGGCCACAAGTATACCAAAGTTATTCGAGACCATATGTCTGTGAACGTCTGTAATGAAAAACTTCATAATTTTTCCTAATTTTCATTAAATAAAATTCACACGTCTGTAGATAATGCAAGGAGAAGATGTACTGCGTGTTCGGTATAAAAGATCTGAAGGAAAAGAAACAGCTTGCGCTATAAACTAAAATAAACATTTTAATTCAACGAGTCAACGAAACGAGTTGTTTTCGTTTCTCTTGCGAGAGAAGTGCAAAAACGCATTAGTTAATTAAGACGGAGTGTTTTTCCCAGAGAAATTACCCGAGGCGTTACCATTCTTGACGTCCTCAGAGAAGGGAGAAATTTTTTCCACGCTGTCTTTTCTAAGAGTGGTAACAACTCTCGCCCGCGTACTTAATAATACACTTTTGAATTTAGTGTTTTTTTATTTAATGAGCAATATATATATTTTTTTTACTCATCATTGTAATCTTCGGTACAAAGTGAGTAGTTTTGAAACCCTAGGTACTTTTTTTTTTCCTTTCAGATAAAATAAATTTTTTTACCACTTATTTTAATAAAAACAAAGCTATCTAAATAACAATCTATGTGTTTACATTGTAAAGAACTCAAGAGTTAACGTGTGAAGTCACAGCAAATAATATATTATAACTAATATTCCATAGACGTTGTTCTTCAAAAGTGCTCACTTTACCGCTAACCGTCTATACAAGTTAGTAAGTTGTGAACGGAATTTAAGAATTCACTTTTTTAATAATTTATGATTTCACGCATGTGTATCGATTTATTCGGTCTGTTGTCTTTTATAGGTCTACCTAGGATGTTAGCTATATTAGTTTCAATTATTATTATGGTTAAAGTTTTCAAAAGTCTTATTTTAAGTATTTAATTTTAAAAGTAATTACTAGCAGAGTTAAGGAATTACGAGGACTAGATCACAAATAACTCTTGGAGAGCGAAGATGCTGGGCACTGCACTACAGTGGCTGAACCAAGAGTCAATAGCTAAATCTGAAAATTGATATTATGTGTTTACTAGCCAAGTAAACAATGAGTGACACAAATAAATACGACAAAAGTAAAATCCCTTTCGTTGTTACATAAAAACACTAACCTAACTTCCCGACGAACGGTTAATTACTATGAAACTTTAGTGATGACCATCTAATCTAATTTTATTTTAGGAATTATCAACAGGAAAGTGTAGTGCCCGATTATATCTGAGTTTACCTGGTTACAGTATTTTTGAGGTGACGAAGTAAGAGCAAGTATTTTTTTTACACGTTGTAGGACTTCTTAACAGTTTTTATAACGTTCGTGGCGTCCAGGCCAGTGACATTACATACTCTTCCAAAGTGTATCTCATCGTATATTGTCACAGTGGCCGCTAGTGTACTATAGATGTTTTAAAATTGCAGAGCGTTGCAATTCATTTGAAGCGCGTATCAGGCGGTGTCCGTAAGAGGGAGTGTTAGACAATTTTATTGTAATTTAAGTTTTTGAACCATAACATATATTTTAATTTTATTGGATTTTTTTTTCTTTTAGGCAAAGCATATGATATAGTCTTGGTAAACTGCTTGACAAAAGTAATACGTAATAATTCATTAATTTGTAATACAGGATCATTGCAGGAGAATTGAGCAGTCCGATTTCAAAACACCCCTTGTTCACTTTCGCTAAAACTGAGAAAATCGCAAAAAAACTGATTTGCGAGCTCATTTGTGACATTGCCAAAACAGGTTTTCAAAGTTTATCTGTTATTGAATAAGGCGAGTTTTGGAAACTATCATCACGTAAACTTTAGAGCACGTTTAAAAGCTGCACAAAACTGTTCAGAACTTGTTTTTCCTTGGTGATGGACAAGGAAAGTTTTGGATCTGGAATACTCAATTGTAGGTTAACATTTAATAATTTCCTTGCAATGATTCTGCATGGAAAAATTGATGAATGATTCAATTATAAATTATGTACAGCAGTTTACCGAGAATATATCCTATGTTTTGTCTCAAGGGGAAAACAAACGCCAGCTGAGTGCCTTTCACGTACAGGCGATAAGGACAAGTGGTGAACGACTAAGAGTAGGCTGTACAGCCCTTGAACGATCGCTGCCGTTGTAGTCCAACCACATAGTCCACCCGCACGCAAATTAGATATGTGAGCTATTATTCAACGTGTCAAAAGCTAAATTATTGAACTGCAGACACAAGGATCTATATTTCTCCTTTGCCTACACGAGACTGAATGCCAATGCCCAAAATTATCAATTTCCAGTCGTGTTCGCTATAGTTTTTTCTCTCCAATTACATACAATAGGACTAAAGTAAAACTTCGCGTCAACAGAAAAATGTTATATACCTATCCTGGAAAGCAACCGCATTCCCTGAACTGTTATTAACTGACATGTGGATACAGGTGCAAACATTTATTTTACAGAAAACATCTTTAAGAGGCTCCTCTTAAGAATGAGAATCAACTCTTAAAAATTTTTAATTTTATTTTAAGTTTCAGAACTTTTATATAAATACAAAAAAAATTGTTCCTATGTGCGAACAATATCCTTCGACATCGTTATTCACTGTTACTTTCTTTAGTTTAGTTCTTGAGTTGATTTTAAAGTCGTCCTTAAAACCTTAACAAGCAAATTTTGATTTTGATGAGTCATTACGCGGAAACTATGAGCGATAAAAAAATGTCATAAGAGCAAAATTTAGACACATTTTGTAACTTAAATAAGAAAACTGACACATATATCAAGAAACACGTCGTGATGAATATTGCTCTAGATCGCTCCCGTAAGTGTTCATTCTATCGGGTAACCTAAGTAGTTGAACAACTTTTTGGTTTTCCATGTACCAATGTCCTTAAGCAACCTGCTGGAACTAAGTAGCTTCGCTAACTGATCAAGTTCCCTCAGTCACCAGGTTCTTTCTAAAATCCTGAAAATACAATTCAGGTTTCTCAACTTATTGAAAACAACATGTAAAGTACAAATTTTGAAATTAACATCTCAGGTAAATTTAAGAACTAAACATGTATTTCACTGTAACACATAGGGCAAAATATAGAAAAATATTTCTCATGATTAGCTGTCAAATTTTTCTGATGTCATACGGAGCACTGTGTACCAAAATATACACGAGTATAAATTTAACCTCTCCTCAACTGAATCCGCTAAATTTCAGGGTATATACTGATAGCACAAAGAACTTACGTGTTTTACATTTTCGTTGCAGCAAAATTTATCGTTGTTAATTTCAGTATAGTGAGATTTATATATAACATACGCACTGATTTGCTTAAGGACAAATTATGGAAACCGAAACTTATATTCCACATATTAAGATTACACATGGGAGACTTTGACGTCTAAAGCAAATGTTGAGGAAGTCCTTTCTCCTACACAAACGGCACATCTCAACAGCTATGTCAATACAAACGGTGACACAACTATTTACAAGAACAGAAACTGGGACAGGAATCGTCAATGGCCTTTGATAACAATCCATACCACAATTAATCTTCAGCGGTTTTGAGAAACCACGGAAATCCGAAATCAGGTTAGGTAGAGTCGGGGGTCGAACTTGGGTGTTCCCGAATTCAAGTCTGTCGTATCACCGTTGCACCACCTCAGTTGATAATACGCCTGGGTTTCGCACAGTAAGCGCCTGAAACCAACGGCAATAAACAGAGTGAGGTGGCGCAACGGTAACCAGTTGGATTTACAATTGGGAGAACCCGCGTTCGATCCCCGGCTCCGGCAATCCTGATTTCGGTTTTCTAATGGTTTCCAAAATCGCTCCAGACGAGTGCTGAGATGCTTTATAACTCCTTTCCCAGCTCCTGCCATTGTTCCAAGTGGTCTTTAACTGTCTCTTATAAACTCGCTGTCGACGAGACGTAAAGCCCACTTAGCTTAGTTACCATCGGCAACAATTCATACGTGTATCTTGACGTTTGGAGTGGCTGATGTACGACAGCTGGGACTTGGAATGATTGGTATTTATGTAATTATTTTTCTGTGCTCTGCTTGATGGCCGAGGAGGTTTGAACTGTTACACGCCCCTCCCCGTGAAGACATGTGTTGCAGCTGTGTGTGTCGGCATGGCTCGCTCTGGTGGACTTGGAACGACAGCTAGTAGGGCTTTGATTGGACATAACAAAGTCGTGCGCGCTCTCACTAGGAGCGCTCAGGCTCCTGGCACAAAGCTGTCTGAACAGCGCCCTTTTCTCATTGGCTGTGGTCACCAGCCAACCAGGACTCATAACATCCCCGGAACACATCTTTCCTTGCAAATTCGGAAACGAATTGTTTATGATATATCCTGCTTTATCCGTGTCCTAACTTTAATAATTGTGGTTTATTTCCTGCGCCCTCTGTCGCATAGCTTTTGTCAGTACCCTACTCTATTTGTAACGTCTTTTCTGTGTCCTTATATCTGACGCAAGCTCCCTTCGAGGTGAGTGCTTGGCCACAATTGCAGCCCTGCTTCCAGACAACCCTGCTTAGCCCAACTAAGTCAGCGACCGTTTGCATGTGACCAAAGACGTATAAGGCTCTGCCTTGGCGTAGCAGAATTTGGGGACTTGCCATAGGAAAAAAGGTTTCTTTCAGCGCCACCCTTTATTCGTTTTCTTATCCTTCAACTTATGTGAGTGTATTTGATGTATGTTCGGTTGCTCGGCAGACGGAGATGATAAGGTATATCTACAAGATTTATGGTTAAGATTAAGGTAGGATTTGTTACTCCGAGCCGCTTGAGAACACGTAACAATTATTGCGAACCTGTTGTTTGTCAGTGTCAACACACAGATATGTTAACAGTATTTTTGGAGGAGGAGTATAGTACATCGTTCCTGGGAATCGTTTTTGGTAAGTAATTAGTAATACTTTAAGTACTCTTACATACTGTAATCTTATGTGACATTCCCGCGACTGTATTTTCCCCGTCGGTTCGGTTCGGTTGCTCCGGTAGAATAATCTTGTTATTACACTTTGTTAAAGAAAATCTAACAAATTGTTTGGAACTAGGATACTGGGTTTTGTTACTTAGCTTCCTAGGATGGTTAGGTTTACCTGTGGTCATTAGACGCCACTGGTAATAGATAACCCCCTGTTTAAGTAGCTGGACAGGAGCATATTTCCACTTGCCCCAGTGTCGCTTGTCTATTGATAAGTTTAATTTTCCCTTTTTACTATCGGTGTACAGGGCTATATGTGGGTTACTGCAATGCAAAGACAGTGGTAACAATGTACCCCACATTTTGGAGAATATAATTTTGCATTAACTTGTTTCAGTGTCTTATGTGCGCATATACAGCGATAGGAAGTTTTTTCTAACTCTTATTATTATGGGGTTCTACCCTCTAATCGCAGACGTGTAGTGCCTAAGCAACCTGGTTCTTACTGACAATCACACAAATACGCACTGCCAATAACCACGTATAGGTCATTCGGGATAAAGTGAGCACCACGAATTTAACCTTTGGGAAAATCACTAGCCGTTTCTTCATATAATTAAACATTAACAATAGTTGCTTTACTCGTTTTACAGTTGGCCACGAATTGTCGAATGTAGTTCCGTGTATTTTCTAATTTAAATGCATCACTGCTGAAATAAAATAAACTGAATTCTACGTATTTGTGTTCTATAAAATAAATTTTAATATGTTCATCAAACTAATTAGGTTCCTTCCGACTGCGCAATTTATCTTATGCGCGCAAACATCAAGTGACGTGTCCAAAGAGATTAGGCACTTCCCGTAGTCAGCCGTTACGCGCGGATAAACACGAATTAGCTGAAAATATAAATTTAGCAGGGCTTTGTTTAGTGCTCACTTTATCGTGAACCGTCTATAGCAGAGCTATTGATGTGCACGTTAGGCAGCAAAAAAAAGTTGCCCCAAAATTCTTCTCATTAAAAATCCAGGACTCTTAATGAATGTCTATAGGTAATAAATCAGCACAATTTCAGAATGATTTGTTTATTCTAATTTCTCAAAGAAAAATATATACCAACGACAGTAAATTTTTTTGAAGCAAAGATAATAGCTGTACTTTTGTGGGTGAAGTCGAAGTTTTGATACTGGAATATCAATACGATTATTAAAAAAATTGGGAATTCAGTGAAATGATGTAAAACGAATTCTTCTACTAAATAAATAATTTCGCTGTAGTATCCTAGATGTGTTCTTTGCAAATACGTAGGCCTAATTGCATTAAGACCTACGACAACTTAGTTTTTTGTGGTAAAACTTGTTACGGAGTTTTGCAGTGATTTCGAAAATATTTTTTTATTGCTACCTAATACTAATATCAAAATTTCCCTGCACAGTTTTGACACTTATATGTTATGATTTGTAGCTGAAATTTTGTAGAATTATACTGAACGGCTTTTTAGATTTCATTACCCAAAGTACCACGTTTTTCGTCGAGAAAATAAGCAAAAATGAAGGAAATAATTTTTTTGCTGGCGAATGGTAAATTATTTTTAAAAAAAACGCGTCCACAGTATTGTGCAACGTGTGATTGCACGTTGACTCAAATTTTTCAATACTTTTGGTTAAAAAATAGTTGAGTTATTGGCACCAGTCTGAAAAAAACTCGGGAACAAGCCCTTAAGCGTCGTTACGTATTTCTGTCCCTTTTTCTCTTCTACGCTCACTGATACTCCCTTCTGGTCAATTTACACCGTGGTTTCCATCCTCAGACTTCAGCTGATTGCTCAGGTTTCATTTATGTAGGGAAACTTCCTAAGTGTATGACGTCAATTGAGGACCGTCGGGTTCTTCTGGCATAGTGATGAAAACACGCAGTTTCCAGCAACATACGCCTTTGTGAGAAACTGGCCATCCACAACAATCACGGACAGACGAGATTGACACGATTGCCTATTTCTGTCCCTGGAGATACAGTTGTTTCCAATTTGCGTACAATGCCAGTATAGTGTTCTTTTTTGCGAATACAAATTACCTCCGCCATGCTGTCAGCGTAGCCGTAATTGAATTTGTAATCCAGCATTGCTTCACAAGAACAAGCAATTGTAACGTACACTGCGTTGTCACAGAGACCGCCATACGACGGCGGGACAGCAGTCATTATTAACAAAACAGCATCCACGCCATGTCGTGAAAAAGAACAAATAGGCCAACTTTCAACTGTCCCACTCAATTTGACGCTATTAACGGGGCATTACGCTATTGGCAGGCTAGTAAAAAGGGTTTTGGTTTTTCACAAATCGTCTTGTAATATCGAATGTGATTGTATTGTTACTATGGAATATTATTATATATCATGAACAGACAAACGAAAAGGATGTGTCGAGAACAATAAAACAAGCAAATAAACATAGGTACGGAAAACGACGGTTTTCCCGTTACGATGTACGTGCAAACATGGCAATTTGGCAACACAGTATTTTTGTGTGGGGATATTTGAAAACTTGGAGTATGCCAGCCCTGTTGATAGTGTCCACGAACTGTAGGAACGCATTTTCGATGGTTGCCACTGCATTCGGAACACACCTGGAATTTTTGAACGTGTACGGACATCGATGCGAAGACTTGCTGAAGCCTGCCTTCACATGAACGGCGCCCATTTCGAACACTTGTTATAATGTATTCGTCCACATGTGCAGCATTTTGAAGTTCTGATCCTCGGGAACACTGGTATTATAGCGTTCCTGTCGTAACATGTAATGTGTCATATTGGGAGAACTATTGGTTTTCGGAACTATGCTTATTAGCATTATTTGCTTGTTTCATCGTCCTCGACACACCCCTAACGTTTGTACCTATAATCACGAAACACTCTCTACAATAACCGTTTATCACGTTTATCATGTTTTATTTTCAGTTTGCTCCCCTCCTGATGATAGTATGAAATCTACCAGTAAATATTGTTTATAAAATTAATTTGTGTACGATATTTAACTTTAAACGGTGTGGAAACTTAAAAGTACAGTAAAACTGATGTTATTTCATAGTTTTTTTTAAATATAATACTTGTAAGCCATCTCATAACTTTTAAGTGATCCGACTTTCTACGGCTGCTATGGGCGTTTGGGGCATGGGAACACACAAGTTTCCCACTCACTACTCGCATGCACTCTAAAAAGTTTTTGTAAAATTTACAAAGATTTTCTTTGTACTTTTACAAATCCTTGTAAAAGTACAAACATTTCTTTGTTAAAATCATTAGTTTATACTTTACAGAGGTAAACTTTGTAATACTACGAAGGAATTCTTTGTACCTATATGTCGACAGTTCTTGCACTGTATTTTTTTTGTTAAATATGACAAGGCACTTTTTTGTAATTGTACAAACTTTCGAAAATGCTGACAAATTTTACTCGTAAAATTGTTAGTTTATAACGTTAAAAGAATTTTGTTTGCAAAAAAAAAACTTTGAAAAAATGTGTAGTCTACCAAAATCGTAGGTTCACCGGAAATTACTCATGCAAAGATAAAATAAAACTAAAGTACTTTTGTATTTAATAAAAAATTCTGAATTTAAGAACGGACATTTAAAAAATTTCAACAATTTTTTTTAACTAAAATATACGTTTTTTTATATGTGTCAAATCACAGCCTACAACATTGTTATGCACTGTGAATTTTTTCGTTTTGGTATGCCAGTTGGTTTTAGTGGCGTACATAACCCGTAAAGTGCAAATTTTGAAGTTTACGACTCATTACGTAAAAACTATTAGAGATACACAAATCTCCTAAGAGGAAGATTTAATCACAATTAATGTCTCAAATAAGGGGAAAAAATATATTGTACAAATATAAAAATAACAAAGGCGATGAAAACTACGGTGAACTGTGCCCTTAAGACTAAAAATACTGTTATTATGGCGTACAATTCACATGTATAGTATAAACTATATACAAACTAAACAGTTCTTAAAGTACTTAGAAAGTATTAAGAGCATGGGCCTTGAGTTTCTCGGCTTTCGAGAGAAGAAATTTTTCACCCAGCCGAGAACCGATGTCGTAAAAATGCTCTGTAAATTTATTTCAAATTGGTTTTACTATGAAATCTAGATTTTCGAGACAAAAGGTATAAAAATTTTAGCTAATTTACGAGTTAAAACTAAATATATTTAATAAACATATAAACTAATATCACAAGTTATGTATTTCGTCTCGATGAAATTAGAACAGGTATAATTTAACCAGTTATAAAAAAAAAGTTACAGAGCTAGTTTACAATACAAGCTCCCGTTTATGTTTTAAGAAAAAATTATCGTAGAAAATCCGGCAGAAGCCCTTAAGAGTGCGTGATAGATAAATAAACGCTGAAAACATTACTTGATTTCTACACTTTTTTAGAAGCCAATATAGATAAGATACTCAATGACAATCCTAGATAATGGTATTTGCCAACTATATGAGTAAATATTTATCCAGAATTACTAATTCGTTACGCGTGATCTCTTGCGCCGCAGTTAAAAGCACGACGTTCGGGCGTCAGAGATTATGCCTCAGAAGTTCGTAACACTGGAAACCATTTTTGTTAAAAAGTTGGCTTAAAAAAATTGCCTACGATTGGTATTGTTTAATTTTCGCAAATTGGCTTCAAG
This sequence comes from Medauroidea extradentata, assembly GCA_003012365.1. Classification (NCBI taxonomy): domain Eukaryota; kingdom Metazoa; phylum Arthropoda; class Insecta; order Phasmatodea; family Phasmatidae; genus Medauroidea; species Medauroidea extradentata. The sequence goes on from PNEQ01071166.1 coordinate 21,742, forward strand.
AAACCTTGTTATCGATAAATACTTTTAGCGTTGAAATATGTACCACGCCCTCTTAGAAAACGAAGTGGATCACCGAAGACAAGAAAGACACGAACGATGCTGGAATAGAAGATTCAGATATAAAAAACACAAACATTCAACTAAAAAAATTGTTAAGTGCAAAGTGGGCCATGATGTCAAGCAATCGACGACTGAAACAACTTGGACGGATAAAGGAAGAAAATGCATAGCGAGATGATAAAAGAAGCGTGACGCCTGAGAAACTATTACATCTTGCAGACGCTTCGTTTGGTACTCTGGTGGCCCATATGTGTATAATAGTAAAAATAACAATATGTGGGGTATTTTTATGAAACGAGAAAGAAGAGAAAGGATTTAAAGGAACTCAACGAATATTTCTTGGCATCGCTTTTGTTCACTTATATGCTTCAAAGTGTCAACCAGAAGTGAGCAATAACTGTGCGTCGGTTCAATGGCATTCTTCCTCTTTCGATTTCTCCGACGACGTAACTTACACAGTTGACGATTTCGACGCGAAAGTAAGGCTGGGTCCGATGTAGCGAGCTCTATATATTGAAATAGAGATAAAATTTGATACGTTTGACGTTCGCCTGTTGTCAGTATTTGGTTCTCATAAATACATTGTAGTCTATGCCTCGCCTTAGATTTTATTTTGGACAGGTTATGTGAACATAACTTGAATAACTTCAAAGCTAATTTGCAAAAAAAAAAACATATATATATAAGCATTTGCGCCGTTATTATAGTTGTACCTAACAGTGTTCAAATTGCAAGCACTACAAATGTTTTTTTCCAAAATAAAAATTTTTTTTTAATAAAATATCAAAATCAAAATTTTGTTTAAATTCAACTTTCTCAATATAGGAACTATTTGTAACAAATAAGGCAATTTAGACTGGAAAAAATGTCACTTGGTGCATCGTGAACACGTTGTGTCCATTCCTATCATTATTATTGTAGGCAAATTATTGAGGAACAATAGGCCTATTTGAGTCACATCCCAACATTTAAAGACAACTTGAAAATTATGTAGTTCTTTTATTAGAGTTTTCGTAAAGTTCATCATTAAACCCAATATAATTTTTTAATGTTATTAATAGTCAGTAAGCAAGATTTAGTTACGGGTAAGTATATTCCAATAATTATATAGTTTTATTATAACGTGTCATTATTTAATATCTATACATGGCGTTAATGTTCTTTGACAAAGAGTAAGTTATGACAGGTAATTTCTTTCAGTTATAGTGGGTTCCTCCCGTAAAACAATATCTATGCAAAACAGTCTTAAAATTCAAACTCTACAAACGCCAAAATTATGTTCACATGGTGTGAAAAACGGCCACTTCTGGTAAAAAACATTTTTCTTTCTGTATTTTTTTTTGTGCTCTTGCTCTCTCCACTTTGCGACATTTCTTTGATTTAGGTCGGATGCATCGATGCAAACCCTATGTCAGTTTCTATTTCCGACTTTTTTATGTGAACAACTTGTTACATTTATATGAAGTTCGTTTTACACCGGCCATACCGTTATAGCTTATAAGTTATCAATCACGTTGTTAACACATTTGTTAAACTACATGAAAACTTCTGAAAACGTTTGTTTTGAACAGCGTTAGTTGGTTTGAAAATATAAAAAATTCATTAATTATTATTATTTTTTTTTTAATTTTGAAGGCGACAGTAGTTATATACAAAAGTAATTCATATAAATCATGTTAGTAACTTCGCCATCACAAATCGTCTAGAACAAACAAATGTTTTCATGGAATTTTAAAAGCTAAACCTTTGCATTGTTATTAGCATATTTATTACTAACATTATTTGGTTAGTAATAAATGTTTTCCAACATATTTATAGCAAATTTATCTTCAATATTATTAGGAATCGTTTACTAAAGACGCAGTATAGAGAAAAAAAAATTCCGTTGTCAACGTTGCGTTTTATACACTGTTGCAATAATTTTCTTGGTGTAAACTGGACTTCACCTTCTTCACCTATGGCGTGCCAGTTAAACTAGCAGGGTTGGGTGAGTATATCTACTGCGACGCTGTACCGAATTCTTAAGGTGGCCGCTTACCACGCGCATAACATGTGTTGCAATGTGTTCGTAAACAGGGGTGTGCTATTCTAAAATGTTCAACGTGAATAGGCGGTTGGCATGAGGAGTGTGCAGTTATCACGCCTGTGAGGCCTTCTTAACATGGCTTTGGCGTGACTAAGACTACCGGCTCCCAAGGTTAATCGGTATTCTCCGACTGCCAAAACATTTACAGACAACGTAATTCCTACAGCCTTGTTGTCGTATCCTCCTAGCTCTACCGTCTTCGCTAGACGAGTCACGCCTACTGTTTAATTGTAGGTTATTTCATTGCAATTGCAAACTGAAAAAAATACTTACTAGTCACTGCAAAATATTTTGTTAAAATGGACCTTACCAAATTTCTTTGTACTGGTTACAAATTTTTTTTGTAGTCACTGCAAAACTTTATTGGGGACAGCAAAATAGTTTTGTGGTCACTACAAAAAAATTTGGTAAGGTCCATTTTAACAAAATATTTTGCAGTTACTAATAGTATTTTTTTTTTCAGTGCATTGTATTTTTACTGTCTTGTATACATCATGGCCAGCATTGTTTTAGGGTGTCCAGACAAATATGTAATAATATATTCGTGACATTCCCTTAACCAAAATGTTACGTTTCCCTGAATATTATTTTCATAAATTTTACTTTTTTTTTATTTTCTGAAATAACTATAGAAGAAATAGCCTCCACAATACCCATAGTTGGCCTAATTATTTCTAAACTCTGTTTGCTTTTTATTTAACGTTTAATTTATTGGTTATCAATATTAACAGCAAAAAAAATACAATAAAATGCATACATTTATAGTTATAATAATATTACGCCTTAATTGTGTATATTACATTCAGATACAACTAAGTACATGCATTCATATTCGCACAGAGAAGTTCCTACCATTAAACACATCTTGCAGATTTCTACGTAATTACCTACATCATATTTATTTTAAAAGAATAACACTATAATACGATCTATATAGAACCCTTGCATACATTATTTCACAGTGTTTATGACCACGCACTTAACAACCTCATAAAAAAAGAAATATACTTCCGTTGTTTCAGTGCTGGCAAATCGGAGAATAACATATAACCCCTCAAATTACTTTGACTAGGGGATTTTCGCAATTTTTCCTGATTCAAGTAAATTACCTGATTTTTCCCAACGAATTTCAACTTTCCTTTCATTGTTTTCTTTTTTTTTTCAGGCTGTCCAAGATAAGGCATGCACATGTTCTTGTGCTGCTTTTAATTTTAGAATTTTTGACTTTACCTACTGTAATAAACCATTAAATTTGTGTATTACTGTTCACATTACTAGACTGTATATTTGGATGGCACAAGCTCACTCTTACTTAGTTATGCTGCATAATTATTTATTAAGCTACAAAATAAATTAATTTTATGCAGTAACTAAACAAGAGCATTGATTAAGTTATTGTAACAATACTGTTTCTTTATTTTCCAACTGGAGATATTTGTATATATCAAAATATGTCAAATAGTTTTGTTACTTGAGAGATGTTAGTTATTTAAAAAGAATGTATAATATTTCTTCACAAAGATTTGTGATAGAAGTATACTTCACCAAAATTACTAAAATTGTAACGATCAATAATATACAAAATCTATGACCGATTTACTTTTTTTAGCATGTTGATATTTCAAGGAAAACGAACCAAATTTTCTAGGCCATGTTCTATTATGGGGTTTGGTGAATTCAAGCCACTGCAAAGCGAGTATTTTTTTAAACAGTAATGTTTTAAATTTTGTCTTATATTTCATTGCGGTCTTTCTCTGGGAGTGATATGTCAGAATACCTTAGAGCTGTGTTATCGTATCTGTTTACTTAACACTGATGGCTACATGTAATGAAATGTGATCAATTAGGTAACATAAATTTTGGACCTAAGGCGTACAAGAATATGTACTTAACATTTTATGAGTCCAATTCGAAAGAATTTCTTGTCCAAAAAAGAAATACCGTCATCAAATTTATCTCAACATCCGCTACATTTCTAACAAAATTTTATAAACCCAAAACGACCCTAAGTAAATGTTAATTTGGCTCTGCAAGAATAGCATATCATTAAAAACTTTTTCCTTGTCCACAATCCTGCCTACAGTACACATTTTTGTTCCCAGAAATATAAAGAACTCTACCCAGAAAAAAAATTTATGCATTATTATGTTCTTGGGTTGGTCAGAAAAGGTATCATTTGAAAATGGACTAAACTTCGCAAAGCCGCAGATCTGTGTCCTCTAGACAATACGTATTCCCTAGAACTCTGCTTTTCGCAATCTTAAAAATGTTTGCACGCTTTTATTACAATATTATGAACTGCCTCGTTATAAGTAATACTTTACTAAAAACGGTGTGTTACAAGATGGGTTACATTTTGCCGGAATTTTCAATGAAAAAATTTAATTCAAACTAAGTTATACGTAGCCGAATTCAAACCATGTTAGTTCGGTATATACACGCATTTTTATTTAACTTGGCCTATCTGTAAATCACACACGCAAGCTAGAAGTTGTGGATTTAACACATGGTAACTTAAATATTCATTCATTATAAAGCATCATTAAACAATTCCGATGGTAGAATTATACGCAACCTACAAAACTTTCTGCAAACATGCATTTCCAAAATAAGTTCGTCTTTGCCAAGTGATGATGTGAAACCTCGTGTATAAAACATTCTGGTCGTGTGACAACTTGTAGCCTAGGTGTGAGAAGTGAACTCCAGACTGTGGTTTGTCGTCAATATTTGAGAATGCAACAGGCAGGCTCACAGGCGTGATAACCCAGTACTAGTCACACGCCTACAGTCTTGTCACATGACAGTTTAGATAATAGCCAATAGAAAGCCACAAATTTTCACGTTGCAAAATAAACAATTTTTATAAATGGGTATTTATGTAAGGTTACAAAATTTTTGAAGTACATAAACCTTTAAATTGCCTACTTAATGATAAAATAAAGTGCAGTGATGCAAATTTTTTTACATGTTAACCATTTCTAAATTACGATCGTGTTGTATCGATAGCTAAAACACACATATGGGCAACTAATGAATATGCATGGTTAGAAAAGGGCATCGTGTAACTTAAGTGAATAACTTTACACGTTGCCCTCGATAAAGAAAACAAAATTAATTTCAGTTAACAAGTAATAATTTACCGGTAGTTAGTTACTGCAGTCTATTTAAAAATTAGGTTAGACATGCAGAGCTAGCAACAAACAATCAAGATAACAGAGTTTCAAGCATTTAGTAATTGCAAAATATTTGCAGTGCAAACAAAATAAAAACTTACCTATATTTTAGGAAATCAATTAATTTTAGGGTTGAAAATAGCAGTAATTCATGGGATACCAAGAATACACATAACCTATAATATGGCTTGTGTCCCTAGTTATCAATAAGCTACGAGAATGAAAATTTTTCGTCGATTTATTATAATATTAAATATACAGATTTTTTTTTTTTTTTTTGTAATTTTGATGGAGGTGAATGGTAAATTACACAAACTTTGTTGAAGAAGCAGTACGTATCTTTATAAATAAATAACTTCATTTAGCAACATACTTAATTGCCAGCATGTTCATTTAACATGTTTATTTTTGCAATGCCGAATATAAACATGATTTTGAGCTTGTAACTACCGTGTAAATAGCATAAGGGATGGTGCATCGTAGTAAAATACTATTTTATTATATTGTGAACAACTCCTAAACTTCATCGTCCAAGACAACAGCAAAGAATAAGGTTATGGCTTCGCACTACATAAAATTATCACTCGCACTCGAAATGTAATTAGCAACACTTCACATTTCATAATTGTAAATTAGAAAATAAAAAACACTTTTTTTTTCTATTGCCAGAAGAACAAAAACTACAGTGTCAATAATTTATACAGTCATCAACAAAAACAATGCAAATATGGCATTATCGGAGAGTGACTTGTTTTCCCAGCATTCAACAGCAGGCTTGACTCGTCTAGCGTAGTCGGAAGAGAAGGGAGGCGGCAGCAGGAGGGATTACAATACCCGTGGTTCTCAAGTCTGGCACGTTACTAGAGGAGGGTAGTCTGTAGTTATGAATCATACCAAAGTCGATTTTATCATCTGAGAATTGCACCTTTTTTTTTCTACGAAACTATTCCACATGCGCCCATTGTGCCAACGTACGAAAAGAAAACACACTTCGAACAAATTCTGAAGGTCATTGGTAAAACACAACGCTCACTACAAATACGGTTTCTAAGCCCTCCGACATAGCTAAAACGGCCTTTTCAGACTGACATACTTAAAAATAATAATAACCGAGTACTAACATGGTATCCAGATTGAGACGTGCAGTAAACCATGCTTCAGACTTTCCACCAATAAAATTATATGGTCACCGCTTACAGTCCCATAGTTAAAATATCATATGGGCTGACCTCACCCCGTATGTCATCGATTAAAATAATACTAACAATACCTTGCACTAAAAGTGTGGTTAATAATATTTGTAACCACCATTATCATAATACAAAAACAACAACTAGTCCTCAAACTTTTACTTAACCATGCAAGGTGATGTAACGGTACTATGCCAGGCTCGCATTGTGTTGGATCTGGGATCGATCACCTGTTCCAGCCATCCTGAATTGAGGTTATCATACGCTCCCAAAATTGCTAAAGGCGATTGTTGGGTTAGTTCCATAAACAACAAAGATCATTAACAGTACATTTCACAATTCCTGTAATTGTACCGGGGCAGGGGCTATCTTGGAGAGGGCTATTCCTTAAAACATAGCTAAACCATATCCCAAGCAAAAAATAGGGATTTCGAGGGTCGTCACCCGGAGAAATTGTGATATTAAGGTGCAAATTGGTGCTATTAAAAGGGGTTTCCAAAGTAAAAAAAAAAAAATTAATATACACTGTGATATTTTTTAGTAAAACTTGTGCTTTAAAATGAAAACATTTGTGTAGAAATAAAATGAATTATGTAAATTACATTTTTTTAAAGTTTTTGCTTCCATATCGTTGCAAGAACTTAATTTGAGTTTGTCAAAGCTCTTTTAAAAGTATGAGGTAATCTTATCAAACAATATTTTACTTAACAGTTATTTCGTTTAATATGTTTGGAGAAGTCCCGGAAAGGGCCATTGACCCCTCTGGATCCGCCCCTTTATCAGAGTCGTGTGTCACCGTTTATAATGACCTAGCTGTCGATGAGAGTTAAAATCCCTATTACTTACCTTAAGGTACTGAAGTTTACATTTTCGAGTAATAAAATGTTTTGTTTCATTGAAATGAGAACATAGTTCTTTCTTTACTCATTTTTGGAATTACACACATGTCTTCTAATTTAGCCACAATTTTTATTCATGCATTACCTGATGACTTTAAAAAGGCACGAAAATGTGTATGATTTATAAATAATGTTTGACTAACTACGTATTTATTATTGGTAAAGTTTTATGGGTTTAGATGTCTACCACAAGATAATGTATTTTACATTAGCGCTATAATTAGATTTTAAAAAACTATAAACAACTAAATGAAAACAAATACTACAACAATTCCAACGTAACTGGGGATGTCCTACATTAATACAGATTTTTTTAGGAGTTGAGTTTCGTTGTTTTCAGTGTAGCGTGAGGGTTCTCGTCGAGTCTAGCTGGCTAGCTGGTGAAATCAGAGAAGGCATTGTTTACTTCCCGCTGCAGGAAAATCTCGTCTCTGGAGAGCCTTCCTCCATGGTGGCATGCGCGGCGGGAGGGGTTAATTAATTAACTAGGCGGCCGTGCTGGGGGTGCGGACGATCTGACGGAGAATGAGGGGTGGATGGAACTCATTAGCGGAGCTTCGTCTCTGGAGTCCACGCCCCTCCAGGGACCGCCAGCCCGCGGACCTCGCCTGGGATAATGCACGTCGGCGCGCAATTAGCCCTCGGCGCCGTAACGAGGTTCATGACGTCACTACGGAACCTTACTCTGCGTGCCAGCAGACCCTCCGAGCGGAAACTCGCAGTGCAGACGCGGCACTTCAGCCTTGGCGGGGGAGAGGGAAAAATGCGGTGCAGCATTTGTGCTCTCTGCATTATCCCCAGCATCAGTCAATGTTAGGCCAACGTTTTAAATTGTTTGGAACCATTGGCTACATGTTCCGACCACTTGTATTGTTGTTAGTCTTCCAGGCTGCTAGTTGCCGGCGGGAGTCGGTCCCCGGATTTTCGCATGTGGGAATCGTGCCAGACGATGACGCTGGTTGGTGGGTTTTCTCGGGGATCTCCCGTTTCCCCCGCCCATTCATTCCGGCGCTGCTCCATACTCACATCATGTCACCCCTCACCAGTGCTGAAGACCTCGATGTTAAGCGCTGACTAAAATCTCTATCTCTCTCTCCATCACTCTCTCTCTCCTGGCTGCTAGGCCAAGGGTCTCGGAATCGATTCTCGGTCATGAAGGTCAATATTTCGATGGTGTTATGCAGTAAGGACCTTATGAACAAAATATGAATTTTTCTATAAAAGTTATTAAACTTCCTTGAAATCGCCGCTCTTTTATCACTAAAACTACATAATATTTCAATATTTAATTATTTTTGTAACACATTACATAAGCGACATCTAATTATTGTCTAAAAAAATTAAATAGAAAACAGACTTGCATGTTGGTAATGTCCTTACTGCATAACACCAACGATTTAAGGTTGCCTCTCTGGGTTCAATACTGCGTGTCGTGTTGTCCTGTCATATACAAACTGCGGAAGAAAATGGCGAAACACCACAGAATTACATCGCCTAGTCAGTCTCGGGGGACATCGTAGTTTTAATAGCGTTCACGTAGCAAAAATTATTTTATATTTGTACGGCATAGCGTTAATTTTATAGACGTTACTTGTAACATACATTTTCAATTTGTAAAAAAAAAAAAAAAAAATATATATATATATATATTAGTCCTCACAGTATAGGAATAACAAAAACCAAGTTATTTACTCGAATGAAGTAATTTGCCATGAAGTAAGATTTTATGTGCCATATTCTGAAATATTTAAAAACACACAATAAAATTCTATTGTACTTTTAAAAAATTAATTGGAAATTATAGCAATTTACTTTATTTATGGCAATTTAAAAAAAAAGACCAAAGGTCTTTGTTGTGTGATTTTAAAGATTTTAGCATAATGTCCATAATAGTAAATATAGCTGTCAATTATTTCATTAGAGTGTGTCACTTGGGTTTTTGCTATTCCTGTATTCCCGTAACTTGAAAATTCTGACATTAAAACGCTGCTATGGGAAAACTATGAGAGTTTAAAAAAATTTAGGAGTGGAAAATGTAGTCGCATGTGACGTCTATAAAACTAACACTCTACGGTGCAAACATAAAAATAAACATTTTTGCCGCGTGAACACCGTTAATCATCCGGCAGAACACCAACCATCTTCATTAGCTATATCTTTGATGGGCGGTAAGAAGGCCACCAGTTATACAGAAATGTAATGAGACTTGTGCTCTTCTTCCTGTTCAGTAAAGACGATAAGAAGGGTCATAGCTACAGGTTAATATAATCGAATATGCACCATATTAAACGCCTACTAAATACTGCAGAAAGGCATAAGTTTTAATATGAGGCTGATGGACTTATGACCGTCTTACTGCCAAGTAAATATATATTGGGTCGGAACACACGCCTAAATACAGCGTTAGTTCAATGCAACATCCCTACGAATGTGCTAAAAAAATTATTAGTGAGATAAACTGTGCTTTATTTTTAAAAAAAACCTCCAATAAGGCAGGAAATGAAAGAACATATTAAGGGCGTTCAAGTGCGATAAAATTATAATTTTATATATTTTTGAAATAGTGTTAGTTTTGTAGACAATACATGAGAGTACAGTTTACTCTTACGAAAAAAATTTAGCTTTCATAGTTTTCTCATAACGGTGCGCCAATGTCAAAATTTTCTTGTTCTGTTGCCATGCAAATAGTGAAAACCAACTGACCTACTTGAATAAAAAACTCACCGTGATATTACATCCCATGAACTATGTAATAAAATATTTAAAAGACCATAATATAATATTTTGGAATTCTAAAAATTCGCAAAACTACAGGAAAAATGTTGAAAAATCCCGCAAACTTTTTAAATAAAAAAATTGCTCACGGGATTGATTATAAATGTTTTAATATGTAGCACGTGGCATGTTATTTCACTGTGAATTATTTCACTTACGTAAGTCAATTGGTTTTCATTATTTGCATGGCAACAGAACATGCCAATTTTGACTTTGACGCACCGTTATGAGAAAACAAAAATATGCGAGTTAAAATTGTTTCGTATGAGAAAACTGTACTCACAAGTATTGTCTACAAAACAAACACTGTTTAATATAAATATAAAATTATGATGTTGTCGCACTTGAACACCCTTAAGAGTTCTATGCAGCAGGCACTAGATGCTGTGTTTGAGGTACTTTAAAAGGCAGGCGATTAGGTCTAGACTGGCTCGTGCGTCAACAACAGTATCGCATTTATGTTCGGGGCGCGAAAACTGCGTGCAAGTGTTTTGGTCGTTGGCTTTTATAATACGACTCTAAGCGGTGACCCTACTTTTTTATTTATGGAAAGTACGTTGTTAATATCCATCGCATGCTTCTCTATTTCTGTTTTACGATTACCTTTGCTATATTTTACGAGACATCAGTCTGAAAAAAGCCGTTTTTAGCCATTTTGGCTTGCCTTATATGATGTGATTGATATCAAGAAAGCAAAAATAAAGAAGCAACATTTTATGTGTGTTTCTTTACGTAGACAAAGATATCGAACACACGTTCAGTAGTATTATTTAAAAAAAAAAAACTTTCTCGTAGCATTTTGCAATGGGGTTTGTGCGTCATCTGTATTGGGCTCTAACAGACAACACTTTTGTTCAATTTAATTCGTTGGTTGGATGATAGGAACAAGGTGGTGCACATACCGTTGACAATAGATAAGACTCTCTTCGTTAGACCAACTCAGCTAAACCGACATTATGCCAACCATTGAAAAAAAAGTGTGTATAGATTGGCAAGACCTACCGTTGAAATAAGGTATGACGAATCTTTACGCTGGGACAACACTGCATTTTATTTAATAGTTTTGATAATTTATGTAACTTACAAGAACATTGAAAATAATATAATGACGAATATTATTCTTAAATTTGCGTTACTAGAGTTAATTTTTTACATAAATTTGTAGATACAACGTTGGCACAACGTCGGTAAACGGTTGGCATTATATCCATCACTTTCAAATATTAAACGACGTTGGGCCACTCCCACGCAACATATTAACTATGGGTGTGTTTTATTATGTCAGTGTAGTGTCATCGCTAATATAACGTGGTTTTCTGGTTAGCAAGCAATCAAAATCCGACGTTGTATCAGCTATATTTCACCGGACATTTCAACGTCAGGCTGACGCAAATTCCCAGCTTTGTCCCCACGTATTAGTCTTACGTTGGCTCAATTAAAAAATTGCTGCAGGGGATGGTTACAGAATAATTGCAACGTGGAAACTCTAAATGATCTATGTGCCGTAATACACCAAATGTAGTTAATTACATCAAAATGAACTATGTGCCAGTAGCCTACCGTGTTTTGCTGCAAAAACTATGTCGCTATAATTTTCCTAACAGTTTTTTTAATCGTTGAAAGATAGCATGTCCCATACGTACGCAAACTCTTGCAGCACTGTTATTTCTTCTACTCGAAAACTGTTTTTTTGGCACTTAGATCACTTAGGATTCTTACTCTACATTTAAGAATACAAAAGTGAAATAGCCCGTAGGAAGGCCATCTCAGTTACACACACAAGCAAAACGGTTTTCGCTGTTCTGCAACACTTGCGGAAAAGCCAAATGCCAGCTGTAACATACAGAAGCCAAGCAGACAAGGGGCTGGTATAAACAGCCTCGTGCAGACAGAATGCAGCAACGCTCACACTAAAGAATGCGCTGCATGTCACGTTACGTCTATGTTAATATTCAATCTGTGGTATGGGTTTGTACGACTGTAGGAGGTGAAGCGACTTCCCAGTCCCTAGTACTTGAAGGCACAAGGGAGTCAAGTCGAGTATTTATTTAGGATCAACGACTCCAGGACTAAGACGAAGTGTGTTTCATATACAGTGGCGGAGTATTAGTATATATACACAGGTGTCTGATTTTAGGGTTGTGTGAATGCTATAGCTAGGGCTAGGAATATTTCGCGAGTTCAACGATCAATATGCTAGAATTATCCTGCGTATACTGAAGCCCTCCTTTACCTGCCACTCATTCAGGCAGCAGACAATGAACGAATAGATGGGGCTTGAGTATGTATAGGACATTGGATTCTAGCATGGAGGTAATTGAATTTGCGAATATTTCCTAGCCCTAGCTATAGCGAATGCAGTAAAATTTCTTCACGGTACTCAAATGACTATCTTGTCATCGAAACAAGAACTACATTCTATTGTTTTCGCGTGCGTCGAAAATGAAGTTGAACTTATGTTACTCACCGATATTGCAAACTTACTTACAGCAACAAAATAGTTCAGACAGAAAAATTACTTTATAAATAATCTTATCCCAACTTAAACGCTACCTGGGGAAAAATATTATCTTCAAATAACTTTGGTGAAATAAACATTATTGTTCCTTCTTTCTGCCAACTTTTTAAACAATTATGTACAAATCGAAGGAAAATAATGAGGGCCAATACCTTCAAGTCGAACAGTATCCGATACACTTAGAAAATATTGAATATTTTGTTATCTAACAGGTGTCTTGCTATTTAGTTTTTTAAATTTAGTTTCGAAAAACAATTTTAACGCAATTTAATGCATGTATCAAAAATGCATGCTTACAGATGTAACACATATACGTCATCGCTTGTATCTAAAATTTTCTGTTGCAATACACCAAACGGATTTTTAGATTTTTGCCCCTGAAATATCTTATATTTTTTTGTCAAAATAAGTCAAAATGAATGAAAATATTTTTTTCCTAGTAAACGGGACATTATTTTAAGTAACGCCCTGGCAAAATTGTGTATCGTATGAATATACACAATCTCAAATTTATTCAAAGGATATTGTTAAAAATATTCAAGTTATTTGCAATTGTTTGAAATAAATGAAAGATCGTGGTGTTAAGGTATCCGCTTGAGTTGACTTATTTTGCGCGTTTGAGGCCTAGAAGTTTGCGACTGGCAAAGACGAAGTAGCACGCCTATCACATTTAGCCTCTAGGAGGTCACTAAACTGGTGTGTAGTCTACTCGCTGATAGAGCACCTATATACAAAACATTTAATAGAAGCCTTGTCATGTAAATTAATACGTATTGTACACGTCTACGTTTTTTTAAAGATCTTGCACCAAAAGTTTGGTATCTAAAGATAACTCCGGAAACATCTATTTCCGTTATGTTTGACCCATAGCAGAGAACTTTTAAGATAGGTGGTCTTTAAAATTCGGTATTTTATATTTGTCCCATATACTGTTGCTTATTTATACATCAGCTAACATGCCATTCCTCTTAGAATAAAAGAAACTGTTACAAAATGGTCGTTGTGGTGAAGAGAAAATCAAGAAAAGTAACTAACTTCCAGAAACGAGAAAATTCATGTTGATACTTAATGCTGTTAGCTACTTCAACACACTTTTGGGATTACAAAAGCAAACATTTTTTTAAAAATATTTATGAAAAATAGCTAATTTTTGCATAATTTTGAGTTGCGGCTGTCACTGAATTTTTCAAATGTAACTTTTGTCAAACACGTCTTAAAATAAATTGTTGCACTGAATTTTAGTTTCTCTAATTTCAATTTCATAAGTTTATTACAATTTTTTATTTTCACTACAGCACAACAACCATTTTGTGATTTTGATGAATGATTATAAAAAATTACGGAGCCTAATTTTTCTTCTTTTTTATTGGGGGGGGGGGAGTTAGTTTCTCTAATTTCAATTTCATAAGTTTATTACAATTTTTTATTTTCACTACAGCACAACAACCATTTTGTGATTTTGATGAATGATTATAAAAAATTACGGAGCCTAATTTTTCTTCTTTTTTATTGGGGGGGGGGGGGAGTAACATATTATCTGATCTGTAAAAGTCTAACAGAGTTTAGCACAAATATATTTAAAAAAAAAGTAATTATTACAGGACCAACGCTATTAAATATTAATAAATGGCCTGAAATGGACCCTCGAAACGCACAACACCTTAGTAAAGATACACGGGGGAAAATTAGGTAGAAGTCGGTCATGTCTTGTTCCAGAAATGATCCCAGCATTTGAATGGCGTAATTTCAGAAAACTCCGGAAACCCTAATAAGAATCGTCGGAGTCGGGGATCTAACTCGGGTCCTCCCAACTCACTCGACGTGTTTTACCACAGATCTTTTTTATTTATCAAATGTTAGTCACAATAAATAGCCACATATCCATAGCATCAAACACTCTCTCTTTAAAAACTTTATTATTTGATCCCAAGTAGACGTTGAGACAGATCTTAAGAGTTGCTTGTGGCCAACGTAAAAGAACATATTATATTTGAACCCAGCCGGACCAGGGAATTCAACTCATAACCTAAGCCAGCGCGCAGTGAATTTTTACAATTTGTTAACATTTTAAAATTTATATTTATATATATATATATATATATTCATATATGTCGTCTGTGCTCAAAAAGTAAGAAGGTCTGTGACCATCTAATAATGTTAGACAGCTTGTCAAACATTGATTTTCGATAATAATCGGAGAGAAAAATGTAGAGGAAAAACGTGAAAACTCACTGCTTTCGCGCTTCATCCATAGTTTCAACAGCTTTCACGATAAGTTATTTATTTCTAAACGAGAGCAGATATCGAATAACTGTAGCACAGTTTAGTTAAGAATTGTTTACACTACGTAGTCTAAATTTTTCTACATAAAATATATGGGTTTTGGCTATTTAGCTCAGTAATGAGAATTTTCCTTGTTGCAAAATTAGCTGAAACAGCTTTAAAAATTAGTTAATGAACTGACCAACGTGCGCGTGTGACGTCTGTTCTGGAGAAGTATTCATAAACTTATGGCCAATACCTATCATTCCTACTTCATTTACGATACTATTTTTTTTAAAATCCTAAACAAGAGCAGATATAAAAAAACTATTGCAAAATGTTCTTTAAAATATTGTGTACTATGTTAAGGAGGCGGTAAACTAATAATTTTAATTGTTTAAAATAATTTTTTAATCGTACAAGATATGGTTTGTTTTGTACGTATATATCGTGACTATTTGTCGTTGGAACGAAAATTTTTCAGCTTTTACACATTTTGTATTATAGAATGAAATGAAACACTGCAGAACGGTGCCATGAACCACATATGTCCAGTGTGAATTTTTTTCATTTCTGTAAGTACGTATGTTGGTTTTCCTTTATTGCATAAAACGGTTTTATGCAAATTTTGACTTTAATATGGTTTAACATAAAAACTATGAAAGCTAAAACATTTTCGTTACAGTAAAAATAGTCACAGTGCATTCCTGCAAAAAAAACTACATCTCATACGAATAAAATTGTTTTTTAAACAATTAAAATTTTCAGTTAACCGCCCCCTTAAGGTCTCGCTCTTTAGTTTTGCAGTGGTTTCGAAAATATTTTTTTCAACGCAAATTAATACATATATCAAAAACTAATTCTTACAGTTCTAACACTGATTTATCATCGTTTGTAAATTAATTTTTCTGTTACAATACACCAAACGGATTTGTAGATTTTTGCCCCTGAAATATCGCATATTTTTGAAGGTTTCAAATTTCTTGTACCTTTCACGCCAACCTCTAAGTTTACGAAAATTTGAAACCTTCGATTACATACCGCCAAGAAACACAGTTTAATCGCATATTTTGTTGTCAATGTAAGCCGAATTTAAGCCAAATAATTTATTGCTAGCAAACGGTACATTATTTTTAAAAAATGCTCTGGCAAAATTGTGTATCGTATGATTGTACACAGTCTCAAATTTTTGTCCAAGCATTTGGTTAAAAAAAGTTATATTTGAGTTATTTACAATTGTTTAAAATGAATGAAAAATCATGGCCTTAACATAGTACACAATATTTTTAAAGAACATTTTGCAACAGTTTTTTTTTTTTTGCATCTGCTCTTGTTTAGGATTTAAAAAAAAAATACTATCGTAAATGCAGTAGGAATGATAGGTCTTGGCACATAGGGCCTAAGTTTATGAATACTTCTGCAAAGCAGACGTCACACGCGCACGTTCATCAGTTTTCGGATAAAGTCTATACCGAGTCTTTACTCACCACCTGCCTGCCTGAGCAGGATGGCCAACTGAACACTGAGGTCATTAGCGCTTGGGAGAATGGTATGAGGTAGAGTATGGAGTAGCGGCGGAACACGAGGGCGGAGGAAACGGCACTGAGAACATAAATCTTCAGCCTTGTGCCGAAATAAACAAACCCTTTTAGTTTCCTGGACGCAAGAAGCCAGAAGAATCGACCCCATTCAACAAATTCCTACAAGGGCGTTCGCCCGTTACGTTTTCCTGTTATTTGCGATTCTGCCGAGAAAATGACATGTTATGCCGTACAATTTTTACCCAACTTTGTTTCATTTATGAGACTTCAGTATTCGTTATTTTAACTGGTTCGCACAATGTCGCAATATCGTCTGTGAGACGAACGGCCGCCGGAATCGGTGCATACTGAAGCAGACGTTTTTGTTTTAAAAACGCATAAATTACACACACATAGATTTAGCATTCCTGGATCTACGGGTGAGAATGACCGTAAGTACGATGCTTTAAAATATTTCCAACATTAGATCTAATGGGTAGATTAAGATTATCTAAGAATTGTTAACTTCAAATCAAACATGTGGGTCTCTATTGAAGTTGATCCGCAGAAACCTAATTAGATTGACCTTACAGTAACAATTTAACCGAACACACAGTGCCCTGGTGAAGTGCTCGTAAAAGGTTTAATTCAAGTTGATGATTTCGCTGCTAGAAATAAGTCTTCATCAATAAATTTTTATCACATCGTTCTTATTCGTATTAAAAAGATAACGCAGTTTAAACATGTATGCGTTTGTAGTAACTTATTAAACGCGAGTCTATCTCATGTAGCTCTATGTACTTTATATCGTTCTTATCAAACAAACGGTTCTGAAAGGTTCTGAATGGCTTCATTTTTTGGGGGGATAAATATCACAAATTGTTTCATAACTAGCATATTTGGATATATGCAGCGTGTCCCGTAAGTCAGGAAACGCAGGTAAAACATAAAGTTACAATATGTGATTGAAATGTCGACTATTTTGTCTATTAAATTCTGCAGCTACGTCTCTCAAGCTTCTTTCAAAGCACAACAAGATGACCTAGATTCGTTCCTCTATGCTCAAACTTATATTTTATTGGTCAGTCTGCAACAAACAAATAAAACCTGTTTCCTCTTAGTTACATGACTTACGGTACATGCTGTATAAGTTTTATAAACACTCACAATAGTTAAAATACCATGCTTAAAACAATTTCAATAACTAGTGTTCTGGATTAATAGGATGAGAAAACACATACAAATCACGCCAATGCGGTTTACTTTTACTGAAGATTTTAAAACACTTTAACACAAAAGAAACGTTTTATATGAAGACGATACCTACGGTTTTTTCCATGTTATTGAAAAATATTCAGTTACCAATAACAGTGCTGATTTTTGCCCTTGAAGTAAATATATTTTTAGACGAATAAATTGGCTTTCCACCATTAAATCTCTGATTTATAATTTTTAGATTAGGAAGTAAAATACAGTTAAACATGGTTTTCGTCACTTAGTAGCATTAAAGTAGGGAAAAAATTTATATTTTATATTTGTATGAAATTGTGTTAGTTTTCGGATGTTAGTTGGGAGTACATTTTTCTCTTATAAATACTTATCACGGCCAGTTTTCTTAAAGTAGCATTTCAAAGTTAAATTTTGTATGTATTTACTTCATCCAAACCGTGGAAACTAATAAATATAATTTAATGAAACAAACCACGTTTAGGTTACATGTCACGAATTACGGCATGAAGAATCTAAAACCCATTTCAAAATACTCTTGCGCATTTTTTTAAAATAGCTAAATAGAGCAAATCAAGTTCCAAATTTCAGACATTAAAGCTTCTTTGGTAAGTTATGAGCACCTCGTAACGAGAACAACGAAAAATGTTGATTTTATCAAAATTCAGTTGAATGGATGAGATAAAGACAGAAAAAATTCCACTTTGGCCAACTTTCGAGAAAACAGGAAAATTGGTTTTGACACTAAGCTGTAAGTTGAATGTGAAAACTTACATTTGTTTGTTAGGATTTAAGGAAATGGAATATTGCTTGAAAAAAATTATGTGTTAAAAGTTATATGCAATAAAAGTTGAAGGAGTGTTTTCTTGTTTAATCTCATTGTGTCGAGAGCATTCTGAAACTCGATTAAATAATAATTTACAGATATGTTTTAATAATACAAGTGCAGATAATAACGAGAACAGTATGTTTTATGTTATATTATGCACACTGTACTAACCACACATTTACAATGTTACATGTTGTACATTTACAACACTGTAGGTTACATAAACAAAAGAAACACTACTACAGCGACTCTCGGGGCGGATAACCAATCACGCCAAAACACTGCGGTTAAGAAAGGAATTATTTCAGTTTACATATAACATAAAAATTCAAAGTAGTTTATCGGTGTAAGGATTCCTAGAGTCATTTCCTTTATCTCAGACAATGAAGCTACATGTAAAGTACAACTTGGTTATACCAGTCCATTTTCGGTAAAATATGGAATGTTTTTTTTTCAAATCACCCATTCAATTTCTGTATAGTTAATAGAGTCACGTGACCACTTGGATAACTCAGTGTTCAGCAGCAGGCACATACAGTCAATCTCAAACAAAACTTTCCACGTAAAGTTGGACTAAACGCTATTCTGCTACGGGCAAGGAAAGCGTCCTCGATGCTACGAGCATTCAAATTCCATGCATCACGAGGTGGCAAACGGCCGTTTTAATGACCTGGCGGCCCGTTAAACCCTTCCCGCTTTCTACTGTAACTTATCGGCACTCTATTAAATGAGTCGGGCTCGAGTGTAACCACTTTTCTGGAGCGGATTAAGACGAGGGAAACACATCCCGTATTTCACCCGGCTTGGCCAGAAGGTCTGTTACCTGTGCCCTAATCGAAAGGCATGGATTTACTGGCGGCAACGCAAGAAAGCTGAAACCACACCGCAAGCTGACACCACGTTACAACTGGTAATATAGATGCTATACAGTTTGAAATGTTCTGGCAGAAACCAGCCAACTAGCAGCCTGAATTGCTCATATTCTAATCACTAGTAAAATAAAAAAATTTTTGTGCGTTAAATGACGAGCACTATAGAATCCACTGTACTATGTATAATCAAGATATGATAATGTGTCAATTAGCTACTCTTATCTCTGAAATAGCAGACAATGAACGAATAGACGAGACTTGAATATGTATATGACAATTATATTACAACGAGTATCTCGTTGAACTCGTTAAATTTTATTTTCTTACTATCAATTGTAAATAATTGTTACACGTATCCAATTCTTAAATATACACGTAAATGAGGGGCTGAGATTCATGGTGGTGTAAGTCACAAGTTTTCAGAAGTGTCATTATTACTATTATTAATCACATTTTCCAAAAGAATATTCTGTAATACATATTTCACTCTTAACAGCATTTCTGCATTCCATTTGTTATCGCTGAAATGTACTGTATTTTGCATGTGAGTACAATAAAATATTGTTGTAGAGGAAACCATTTTAACTGTTTTACACTACTGATCAGAGGATTGTAATCAAGTGATTTGAAGCGGTGTTAAAACACTTGCCTCACTTTCGGGATGACACGTATTCGATTCCTGGTGGATTATTTGCTTGTTTCATCGTCTTCGACACACCCCTTTCGTTTGTACATATAATTACCAAAGACTCTTTATGTATATGTTTGCGTGTATGTATGTATATATATACATATATGTATATAGACACACATGTATATAAAACGAGTGACAGGATGACTTCAGCTTAAATAATAGCCTAACGTTAGGAGTAGCCTTGTCTTTAGTGTGCAAGATATGCGCCAGCGTATTGCAGTTTAAATTGTGGCCACTGTGACAGAGCTTAGCTATAAAAGTGCCAAACTAACCGAAGATCAGAGGTACCATTACTTTATACTTCTAGGTTCATCGCAGGCGGTTCAAATTATTACGTACATATTTACATATTGTTACAAGTTTGAGCAAAAACTTAAATGCGGGTAATTCCCATGAGTTCTTTTGGGATAGAGGTCTTATAATTAGAAATAAAAGAGTTGAATTAAGTTACTGATTTACTCGCTCACAAAGCTTACAAACACACCAAACAGCAATCAACTATAACTTTCACAACACAATTAGTTATGCACAAAATTACTCCTGTGTCACAGACACGTTAATTAACTTTGACAATTAAAGCACAAAAATGTCTACCATCAATTAATTAAACACTACAAATCACAATAAAATTAAGTCATATATCCAATCAACAGTCTCTCAAATAGTGACAGTGTACAACCTTAATAGTCCGCAGTGGCGATGAATCGCCGTGTGCTGCGCAGCACCCCGAGTGCACCGCTGTCTTCACATTTTAGGTCTTCGGTTCGACTCCCGTCGCGCACCTCCTTCTTCGCTTGTCAGCCCGCCGCAGCAGTCCTTTTGGTTCGTCCAACACTGCTCCGAAGGTAGCCGCCTGCCGCCTCACAGTAGACTCTGACGTCACCAAGATGTCTTCACCAGTTTCTCTCCACAAGCATAACACCTTCCTCTAGCACGACCAATAGCGAACTCTCCCGAATTTGTCGATTCAGCCCTTATATACTAGGCAAAACAGTTGGGTGTTCCCCGCATTTCAGGGGTCTAAAAATAGATATTACAACATGTTTCGTACATGACTTGAGTCACGTAGGCCACCCTCGTAGGAATAAGACGCAGTTGTGACAAGTATCTATGACGTAGCTTCGGCGTGACTTCCATCACGTAGCCACCCGGCCTGTGAATCACGGGCCAGTCCACAAAGTGTTACGAAACAGCCGCCGACCACCGGCCTCCAGGTACATGGCACGCAACAATATTATACGCAATTTTTAATCTGTTATCATACTCTAACTTTTAATATTAAGGTGTTATTATTCTCACAGAAAGCATAATATAAACCTCGAGAAAGCAAAAATAAATGGCTTTTTAATTAGTTTTATTTGTTCTGTTATAAGTTGCGCACAACTCTTTTTTTTTTTTTTTTTTTTTAAAGAAAGCCACGCAAATTCTACTTGTAATTTCGTTTTACTACTTATTACTTTCTGTTATGAAATTGAGATTTGTCGCCATCCTCTCATTTACTCTTACGGGTTTCAAGGAACTGTATAATGTATTACATGACTGGGATGATAATTTTCTGTTTAATATTATTGTGGAAGAAGAGTAAAGTTATTAATAAGAACTGGAAGCAAAAATTAGTTCCCTAGGAGAATAAATTTGTACCTGGAAATTATACGGGATTTATTGCCCTTGAGTTATAAAATGAAGAAATTGGTTCATTTCGTGGTGTTCGTTTATCAAAGTTTCGTATTCTTGAAATTAAGGAACAGTCTCATGGGAAATCTATGTGGCTCCTTTCAGTTTTATTGGGGCTTCACCTAAATGTAATACGAGAGAGTAACGTTGCTTTACAAACTCTGACGAGTGCAACTCATTGTAATCACACACACTTATATAAATTTTACAAAGTAATTAATTATTACTTCGACTACGGTCATAGTCGGCACATGTTACAGGTGTTGCAATTGTTGATTGAGGCATTTTCCGACCCCCTCTCCTCCAATTGCTCTAGCCCCTTCCTTTCCTAACGCTTCTGGTAGTTGGTTTTGCCCAGGGGTGTGATTCGGAGGAGGCACTGAGGGGTTTGGGGACTTGCCATTCCAATATTTTTCAGAGAAAAAATTGCCTTCCGTTTTCATTTGTGCGTCAAGAGATTTTATATACACAGTAATACTCACTCCTTTTCGCTGTAATAACTTTAACTATAATAGCATACAGTTGCACCTTGAAATCCAATGTTTTCCCAGAGGAGGACCTTCAGACACCTCCCCCTTTATTGGTTAGATTGGTTTCTCTTCATTGCCCCCCCCTTCCCCTTCCCAAAATCAATATCCTGAAATCCCGCCATGACTTTGCCTACCGTTCTCCTCGATACTAAGCGGCATACTAAAACCATTTATCACAAAAAATGTTTTAATGATGCGAAAGTAATATTTAGTATAGATAACAAAATATTCTGTTGTCAGAGAAGAATACCAAACGGAACGACGTGTTTTGTTAACCCATCAGTCAAAACACGTAATTAATTTGACAATGATGCGTGATTCAGGTGCAAAAAAAAAAAGTTTGGCGCAGGAGTTTGTACAGGTAAAGAAACGTTTTGTTAATTTACGTCTGGACAAAAGCCATGCGTTTTACTAGTTATATACCTACAAGGATGTTTTTTTTTTTTTTCGTAATATTTCGGCCTTGTCCTTGGAAGTTCTTAGAATACTGTAGTGGGATTTACGGCACGTGAGGTTCTGGATTAGATTCTAATGTCTAACGGGTGTAAATTTGTGTTGTCGTTAAAGTCTCTACAAATTGTCAAATCACATAATTTGTGGAACAAGCCGTCACCGGCCTAGTATAAATGCTGGTAAACTTATTTTTTGGGGATAGGAGGGGGCACGAAGAAACGAAAACATAAATTCAGGAAAAAAATTTGAAAAATTTTAATTTTTATTACAAATAAAGAAAATAATAGCTTATTCAAGGGTATCGGTCTAGTGATCGATTCTGGGTACTACCATGTTTTTTTACACTTTCGGGAAAATAATTTATGCCCAATCAGTTTAATATTTTTTATTGAGCAAATATTAAACTAATCGTTTCAGCAAAAATAAAAGAACAACAAAGTAATTCAGTTTACGTAAAGTAATTTATTTCGTCATATACGAACAAATTGTTTTGTTGTGCCAACCACATTTTGTTTTACTTTACTAAATCCTACTCTCTGTGTGCATTGAACTAGAGTGAAGGCAAGCCATTTGCGTGGCTATTATTTAATGAGGTCTTTAAAATCGTTAAGTTTGAATGAAGTGAGCATGGAACAATGTCGGAATGAAGAATTGGATTTAAACTGCATTGTCCGGTACGATCCGGACTGGCCCGCACGGGAACAGAGCACGGGTCGTATTGGTGGGAGGTGAACGACACGGCTGCAGCGCCCAACCACAGTGTCCCTCTATGGAATCCAAATGCTCTTTAGCGGCTCTGCGGCTGCCTGCGCGTGGCCTAATCGCAAAGTATGGCATTATGAGACGTTCAGGATAAAGTGAGCACTAAAAATTTAAACGTTGAAAACTGTCACTAATCGTTACTGCTTATAATTTAACATAAACTTGTATGGTTGGCAGCGAAATAACGCAATATAGTTCAATGTGATTTCCTGTTCAAATACCGTATTACTGAAACAAGAGAAACCCAAATCGACATAGGCCTAATTGTATGTTATATAATTAACAAACTCTTTACTATCGAACTAAGGTACCTGTACCGAATTTGGCCAGCTTAAGATTTACAAATCATGTGTGCCTATGTCATTAATTATATTACTAATATAACACATGGGGTATGTAAGACAGATATGTATGGATGGTGTATGTTCATACTAGAGACTATAGTGTGTATAAATCCCACATCGATCTCGGCATTACTACACAATGGCGACTATTGTGCCATATTCGGTACAGGTACCTTATATTTATTCAGACTCGCTGCACAATTTATCTGAAACGCGCCAACATCAAGTAACGTGTCCAGAGAGGTTAGGCATTTCCCGCCGTTAGACGTTACGCGCGAAAATGTACGAATTCGCTGAAAATAAAAGTTTAGCAGGGCTGTTTTAGTGCTCACTTTACCCCAAACAGCCTATACAACAGTAAGCTCTTTTAAGTTCGTGAAAACAGCCACCTTACAGAAAGTTCGAAATTCTCCCCTTCTATATTAGGCCCGCTCTTTTATATTTCGCCTCTCTTAGCCTGCCTCCCTAGCGTAGTCATTTAGGCGTCGGTCTACGGTGCGAGTGGTCCTGGGTTCGAATAATATCTCAGGTAAGGTTCATGTGTTTTCCCTTCATCTCTATTCACCCTCATCGGCTCTTAATACCTCGTAAAACTTTCTCACCTCGTCTGTCTTTCTTTGACATATGTCGGGAACCAAGTACATGTTTCCTTCATCCTCGGGACTTCCATCTGTTCTTACATTCCATTTTGTCTCGAAAATTTACTGTTATAGGTCATTCGGGTTAAAGTAAGCATTAAAAATTGAACCTTTTAAAACAGTGCTAGCCGTCACTTCATATCATTCAACATTAGCTATGGTACCCTTACTGCTTGTATGGTTGGCAGCAAAATTATGCAATATAATTCCGAGTATTTTCCTATTTAAATACTGCAATACTTAAACAAAATCAACCAAAATCGACATAATTGTATTTTATATAATTAATAAACATTTTTATCAAACTATTATGGGTACCTACCGACTGCACAATTTATCTTCCACGCGCAAACATAATGTGTGCAGAGAGGTTAGACATTTCCCGTAGTTAGCCGTTACAAGCGGAAATATACTAGTTTGCTGAAAATAGAATTTTATCAGGGCTTTTCTGAGTGCTCACTTTATCCCGAATCACCTATACCAGCCATATGTCAGCATTGTGTTGAGACAGAACGTACACGGCCTGCCGAAACTTATCTCTGCAACGCACGTCTATATTTTGTATCATTCCTCTTATTGTTTATATTATTATCATAATAAATCTGAATGATCTGAACCGAACGTTACACACAAATACATTTTCAATAACGAAAATTTCAAATATACCTATGGACTTATTGGATGATACATGGCTTTGAAGCGTTACGAGCCGGGGGAAAAAAATCAGTTTAATTTCTTCAAGAGTCCAAAGCCCTGAGCTGGAAGACCAGAATGTGCCCTGTTAGAAATAACTTTTAAATTTTTAACGCCGATGTATAGGTTATAGTTAATATATTGAGTACCTATACATAAAAAATAATGGTAACGTAAAATAAACGAAGTGTAATTCTGTAGCTTAATATACTTGCTTTCACTCCATATTATTTCATTCGTATCATTTGAATTATTTTGACTTTGAGTAAGTACCGAAAGTCATCATATCTCTTCTTTGACATGCGCTTGTACGAAATCTATGGAACCGAAATATATTTAATTTGTGGGAAATTACTGTAAGTGTAATGTGAAAGATTTGAACAGTGTTTGGTACAATAATAAAATAAAGAATATTTCAGGGCTGAGTGCCATTAGGAAAGAAGGAGGGAACTCGCGATTTTGGCACGTTCAATCATAATATGCACGTAACGTTTAAGAAAAATGAAATTTTCGAAAAAGGAACAAAGTGAAAAGTGGAAAACGTGGTCAAGCCGAAGATTGCTCTGAGCGCGCTCGGGTGCACTTGTGTTGCCTGCACTGCCTGCAGTGATCATAGGTACTATATATGTATATAATATACATATATATATAATATACATATATAGTTTTATCTGCATAAGATAACTGAATGTTATTATCTGTCCAGTGATATTCCGTTTCTTATGCCCTTACATAATTACGATTTTTGAAGTTCAGTTAAATGTTATATCTACCTGCCCATGAAATGCATTGCAATTATTCATTTTTGGGGGAAACATCTTAACGCGAATAACATTTGAGCATCTATGAAAACAACGCACACTTGAAACAACATTTCTATCAATTTAAAAATTAGGATAGATTATTGGAAAAACAGTTTTAATGACTTTTATACTAACAAGAAAACCAGCTTCTTTAGACTGCCTTGTATAGTAAAATTCTAACCGGATTTAAAAACCTCAATAATAGAAACAGGCGTTGGAGTGTGAAATTTAAGTTTCATAAATAAAATATAGTCACTCTAAAATTCCCATAAGAAAATGAATAATAGTAAAGCTCTGCGTGCCAGTGTTTTGCACGCAGAAGTGTTGCTGCAGTACATACGCCGGCCGGCAGCAACCTTAGTACTTAGTCGATTTTGTCCCTCACATACGAAGAAAGTGTATATATAAACAACAACCTTGGCTGCCTACCTTTAGCACGCTGCTGTAGCGATCATTAGCCAGGATAGTTCTTGAGCTCCTCTGAATCCACGCCGTATATCACCAGTATCAACAAGGCGAAAACAGGTACTGCATGCTGCTACATAGATTCTTTGTTTCGAAAGCGTAGGTGACGTTTATACAAAAACCCTCGGAGATTTTTGCGTAGCTGCTCGAACCACTGGTTATTTTTATGTGGTACCTTAATCTGGAAGAAAATGTGTATTTGAAATATTCAAAGAATGAGAGAGTGAGAGATTTTGGTCAGCGCTTAATATCGATGTCTTTAGCGTTGGTTCAGGGTGACATGAGGTGAGTATAAAGCAGCGCCGGAATGAAAGGGCGGGGGAAACGGGAGATCCCTGAGAAAACCCACCGACAAGCGGCATCGTCCGGTACGATATTCCCACTTGCGAAAAACCGGAGACCGAGTCCGCCTCCCTTGGTGAGAGGCGAGAGGTCTGACCTCTCGGCCACCGTGGGCCCTAATTCTCAAAGAAACTTCTACCTCTGAGAACCTTACATTTATAACCCTGGACTTTGCTGTCCACGTGAAATTCCTTAACAATATCGGTCGAAGGGGTAAGTACACAAAAATAAATGCCCTTATATTAAAAAAATGCTATTTGTGGTTGCAGATATGTAGCGAAGCGAGCCCCGACATTTTGCAGCCCTTCAACCCCCTTTTCTTCTACCCGTATTTCTCCTCCTTTTACTTTCAATGTTCCACCCCTTCCTATATTTTCGGTCAAAGCCACTCTGAGGTCGCGCACGTCTCTTCCCCATTTCTTCCCGTCCCCTCCTTCTACACAGAAGTGCGCACTTTAGCATGGAAGGAAAGTGGCTACCGAATTGCCGTCGGTGGGGGTAAAATGGCGGAATGAAGCTAGGGGCAGAAGGAAAGGGGGTGAACACGCCATATTACCGCGAAAAGTCTTCCCATTCTTTCCATTCACGGCGCACTTTACCTCGGGACCTTCCTTTCGCCACGGAGAATGCAAGAGCGCCATGTTGCCCACAAAGCGGCCGAATTCGCGGTTAATTCTCGGCCATCCTCAACGGCGCGAAGAAGTGGCAAAGAGCTCCGGCCTCTGAAATGTCCACTCCTTTTTTTTGGCCTGGCTCTAATGTCATCACTCCTAGCTTCACGTAATACTTAGCTCGTGCTCATTTCACTGGCTTCATTGTTGCACAGCTAAGCGCCTTGAGGAAATCGTTTACGTGACTCGCCAATGTGGGCGACATAAAGGTTTTTATCTCTTATGAAGCTACTATGTCGTGAGTTATTTTTTTCAACCGGAAGCACTGATGTTACTGGATAGTATCATACAATTCTGGAACAAAATGTGTTAGTCAACGGGATGATAATCTGTAATAAATGAATAAACAAAGAGATAAACATCAAAATGCAAAACCATAATTCTCAAGTGTTAATTATTTTTGGCCACCGTCGCAAAAAGAGGGATGCTATAAGTTTAACGTATATATCTGTTGGTTCTCTCTGTTGCATCGTAACTCCGAAACGGATGAACAAATTTTGATTTAGTTATTTTTTTGAAGGGTAAATTTAAGAGTGTCCTTAGCTAATGATTCAAGAAAATTTGTTCAGCCGTTTTAAGATCATCAGCCTTTTCTAGTTGCAGAAGGACTGTGAGATCTTCTACGGGTGTGATCGATTTGAAATTTAATATCCTGTGACTTCAATGATATAACAATAACATGGACACCGTCACCTGATACCGCAGCATCATCTGGAGTCTGCAGGATACCCAACTCCTCATCAACTTACAGCAGATGTATAGCGTTTGGACTCATTGGAATGGTGTCAATAAGTAGGTTATAAATATGATCTTTGAAAGAACTGTGCAATGGCAGTGTATAACTGGATTCAGTTCCTTGGACGTACTCCATTGCAAATTGAATGACTGTCAAAGATAACTAAACAAATAAAAGAAAACCACTGTCTGTCTGGAATACTACTGTGTTTTGTTTCGTCTCTTCATTGTGTCGTTTGTCTTTTCTGTATATGTCTGTTATCTGTTGTGTTTTGTCTCGTCTATGTGTTGTCTTTTTGTTATTTTTCTGTTTGTGTCTGATATCTACTGTGTTTTTTATTTCGTCTCATCGTTGTGTTTATTTGTTATTATTTTCATTTATTATCTTTTTGTTCCTTGTTTTTATTTGACCCGATTACATTTTGGAATTTCATGTTGTGTATGTATCTTGCTGACTAAAGCATACTCTGCTTATTTTATGGTTTTCATTTATTTATTTAGTTTTCTTTGACAGTCATTCAATTTGCAATGGAGTACGTCCAAGAAACTTAATCCAGTTGGGTTCACTATATATATATATATATATATATATATATATATATATATATATATATATATATATATATATATATATATATATATGTGTGTGTGTGTGTGTGTGTGTGTGTGTGTGTGTGTGTGTGGTGATCAGGGTCTGGAGCAAGAATGAGTGTGATGATAAATTGGTGACAGATTCTAGTCGACATTTAAGTTTGTTTTTTATATTTTATTAAAATTTTAACTTGTCCTGTGTTATGACATTTCAGTACGTAACCTACGTTTGTTAAAAATGCATATTCATAATTTTTTTAAAATCTGAGTTACGAAATGTATCTGAGTGTCAGTTAAGTAGAAGTTCGGATAATGCCCTTAGCTTTTCATGAGACAGGAAAAACGTGATGGCAACTATTAAACATACAAAAATAAATGTAACTAACACTTCGATTAAAGTGTTTATCTAGAAGTAAAAGATAAAGGTTTTTAATGCGTAAATATTTTATATTCCTGCTTAAATCTCGACATTTCCAAATATATGCTTAAGTTCTAGTTTATAAATTTTAATGCTGGCACTGCTATCAAAGTTCTATTCTACTGGGGGGCCGAACTTGGCAAAGTTTTGCAAAGAAATAATTTTAATATAAAAAGGTTTCTTTTCTTGGCCAAAAAGAAAGTAAATCTTCTTTCAGCCATCATATATTTGAGAATAACCACGGAATTTGTGATACAGCTTCATCAAATCCAAGCGCAATTCATAGATGTATCAGCTTCTGACTTTATTAAAATTAATTGAGTTAGGATTATTTATTTACACCAATGCACTGATCTAAAATAAATATCCCAGGCTTTTTTACCATTGTATTCATGTTCTTGGCTTCTGAAAACTGTAATATCTGCAGACAATTTGGAGAAGATCTGAAGGTTTTGTTCATGATGTAAGTTACGAAATTGCATTTCAGCAAAGATCAAAATTTTGCAGTCCCAAAATATTCGGCTGTTACTTAAACTGTTTCGTATACCCCAGACATTGTCAAGAACGAACATTTTGGGGCTACAATAATTTCGAAATTGTTGCTGAAATGCGATTTCTTAACTTAGTTCATGAGCTAAGTCTTTAGATCTTATCCAACATTCCTGCAGATATTGATGTTATATATACATGCATATATATATATATATATATATATATATATATATATATATATATATATATATATATATATATATATA
>PNEQ01071167.1:0-51646 GCA_003012365.1 Medauroidea extradentata
AAATGGCAGAGAGGACAAATAGTGCGAATCCTGGACAGGCCCAGGTCATATAGAGTAGAAGTTGAGAATGGAAGGGAAGTAGAAAGGAACCGTCGTGACTTGATATCTGATGGAGAAGGAGAACCGTTTGTAGTTACCAATGAGGAACTCGAAGGTAATGGGTGCAATAATGCTGACCGACCTCAAGTAAATAAACCCATCATAGCTGTTACAAATACTAAAGGGAATTGGAATGGAGAAAGGATAAGTGAAAGGAATGAAGAAAATGAGAAGGAAATTGATTTAGAGGCGTCTGAGATGGGAAGAAATAATTTTGATGACAGAAGTAGAACTTCGAGAGATTCAAGAGAAACTTATCTATTTAGAACAAGGTCAGGCCGTGTGGTCAGACCACCAAAATATATGGAGAACTATACAAAGTAGTACTGTTCAACAACTGGTATTGTTATTGAAATATTGTAATAATTATTGTAATTGTCATTGTAACCTGCTTTTATTATGTGCTACAAGTCACATGATATTGTAAAATTTTATTGCTTGACTATCAAGTAATTGTTATTGTAACCTTTAACTTCATATTTAACTGAATGGTTTAATGCAAGTAAAATTATTAATGTCTCTTAAGTTAATTAATACGTAACCGATAACTTTGTGTAAAAGGGGAGATGTTGTGTATCTTCTATGTATATAATATCCATGACATATAAACAAGAATAATAAATGGTCTTCAACTTGTAAAGAACTGATTTATTAAATAATATAACAATTACGACATAACAATGTATAAAACACTTTAGTAAAATATGTATGATTTCGACCCCTCTAAAAGGGAAAAATAATCTTCTTTGACTTTAATAACGTTTGATTTTTATGTGATTGAACATATATGTGTTTGCTCCTTGTATGCATGTATATACGTATGTATTTTTCTATTTACTTTTTCTTTTCTTTTTCCCGCATGCCTTATTGTTAGTGTGTTGTATTTGTCCTTGGTCCGTTGTTATCCGTTTTTTGTATCAGTGTCACCCTGTTATTGGCTGTTGGATGGCACTTTAAAGCAAATAAATGTAATTAAATTATTATTATTACTATTATTATTTCCTACACAATAAAACAGCGTTATTTACAGTTATACGTTTGGTGGGTTCACCAGCATCTCTTGATTTTTTGCGATGTTAATCATTGTGAACCAAATTCATTATTTCTACAACTACTTCTTCACTGAAGCTATATTCCGTAACAACAAATTAGCTGTCGCTGTAAAATTCTTAAACGTTTTGATTGTCCCTGGTAAAACGCATATGACTAGGAGGAACTAAAGCAACCATTTATTCCAAACATTAAATTTATTTTTTAAAAAACTGCATGGAATGGAAAACTATGTCTTTGCTTGGCTTTGCTGCTTTGTAAAATCTACTTTGCCACAAAGTATCATCCATGACTAAGATCCTAAAACGTCTCACATTATTAGAAACTCACTTTTCAGGAAACGATTTGCAAACTTTACAAAGACCACCGGCTATTCCCACCAAATAAATACCTTCTAATGACATTTCTCTGCATCTTGTGATAACAGTGGACAGCAATAGTTAGAAAATTTGGGTTATGTGTAAAGGATTGTCGTTTTGAATTCTACCAGAATTCTTTAATACGTTACTTATTTTTAAATGTTTTTCTTTAGATTCGACGAACAAGTAGAAAAAACATAACTACGTAATGTGTAAAATTGCATAGTTTTGGTAATCCGAAAAAAATATTTCTATACTTTTCCAATAAGTAAATTTTGCTACATTAATAAAGTGAATTTACTTGGTTTTGTACTGACTGCCTGGTTATCAGTGATAAAACAAGAATGTTTACTGGTCTGACTGTTTAATATCGAGTGTCATACACCGAGAGGGAGACTTTCAACCTCCGTTCACTCAGAGATGACATCAATTGAGACCTTACAATGGAACTGCGACAGATTGCAAGGGCGGGATAAATAGGAGTGCCCCGAGATAACTCGCCGTCTAACGACAACGTCCGCCACGTTTCCCACGTACGAAAAATCCGGAACCAGCCCCGTCGGGGATCGAACAGTTACGGACAGCACAGTGCCACACTAAGACTTATTTCCGTGTCTCTCTCTGTGTTTGATATACTTCGGCAATTGTTGTAATAACTGTGTCGCATTTAATTTCAGACTGTTCGTAACATCTTTGCATTTACGACTAAACGTTATGATTCAAGCAGCGGTTAGCACAGTGGCTAGAAAACTCGTCCCTCACCAGCGCCATACGGAATCGATACACTGCAGAATCGACTCAGATGTGGGAATAATGCCGAATCTCGGGGATCTCCCGTTTCCCCCGCCTCCATCACTCCTGTACCGCTCCGTTCCTACCTCATGAAATCTCTCAATAGCACTGAAAACCTCCCTGTTGGCATAATCTCTTCACTTACAATTTGTAGCTATGCAGATTCGTGTTTCACATTATGGACGGTAATACCGATAGAGGTAGTGTCGCGTCCGGGAGGACCCAGGTTCGATTCTCGCCTCTACCCGTCCTGATGTTACATGGTTTCCCAAAATAGCTACAGGCTAATGCTGGGATGGTTCATCTAACAAGTCCATGTCCGATTTCTCTCCCAGTTTCTGTCATTGTGTCAAGATGTGACTCTGGATCTCCAATGACCTCACTGTCGACGATACGTCAAGAACACCTACCTTAACTACCAAAATATTATAATTATTGCTTTCCACCATCATCAACTTTTTTTTTATTCGAGGAGGTTTCGGCAGTCGGGCTGCTGAAAAAAATGCAACCACGTTTGTACTTTCTTACATTATCCTTTTTAAATGCAGAATAGCGAAAATTGATAATATCTGCGCAGAATAGTTTTCTGCGATAATATCTATCTGCAAATTGCGAAACAAAGTAGGCATGTATTTTTCAAGTGGTTCTCACGCACTGTCACTATCTATAATTTTATCCTTGAGCTTGTCTTATTTACGATAGCATATATGTTTAAAATGTCGCGATAAATGCTCTTCAGACTATCATATCATTCAGAAGCTCTTGATCTTGTGTAAGGAGCAGAGTTTCTCGTCATCATGAAATTATTACTGAAATGTACGGTTTTTGTTTTATCGCTGATGGAAAGTAAGTATGAGTAAAATGTGTTAAAAATCCACTGGCATATTTATTCTCGACCCGTTTTGTTCAGAAGCTTAGCAAAAACCAGGGCAGTTGTACGGCAAAAAACATCTTAATTATTAACCAAATAATTTAAAGTAAAAAAAAAACTTAACCAAAAATATTTTCTTCTGTTAGTAAAAATTACTTTATTACAGTACTGAGAAAGTTAATTTGTTGTAACGTGCGATATGTTCCTGAAAAAAAAAAATCTCTACGAAATATGTAGAATCTTTCTGCCTATTTTCTCAACGATTTCCCTCGGTAGGCGTTTAGAAACTCAGAGACATGTTGAAGCAGTGCTTGTAAAATATTAAAATGCTGTACTGATTTCGTGGAGAATGAATAAAAATAGAACCCCAAAACTATCGTAACACAAATTTGCTAAAGAAAAAAATATACAATATCCGAGAAAATAGTCTCATTCATCAACATTACAACCATAATCGAGTTTCAATTTGCTCCTAGGGCCAAAAATCGGATGGGCGTGATTCGCTTTTATTATAGACGTAGACGAAGGCGACTATCGCTACCAAAATAAAAATATCACATTTTATATTCACTAAAATTAAAACGTTAATTACAGCACGTTTTTAGCTTCGTTGCAGCCTCGACGTGTTAAATTTATTTTCTTATTCTGAAAATTGCGTGACGCCTGTGATTCTTGTCACGACGACGTGAGGGTGAACATATATTTCCTTTCGTAGGTTTCTTGTGTCTGTCTGTGTCTGTTTATGTGTGCGTACGTGTGTGTGTGTGTTTGTGTGTGTGTGTTTGTGTGTGTGTGTTTGTGTGTGTGTGTGTGTGTGTGTGTGTGTGGTGCGTGTTGATGCTAGCGTGTGTGTTTTTAAGGAGGATTAAGCGTTAAAATAAAAATGGGAGGGGGAGAAAATCATGGGGCGTTTGATTAAGTATTTCAAAATTACCCTTTTCTATTTACTGAATTATGACATTTTAAAGTTTTTACTTTGATTATTATACGATTTAGATGGATGCGTTGGCAATGAATAATTGTAATATTCTGACTAATTTTCAGTGTCGCAGAAATTTCATTAAATATAACCGTTGGAAAGATAGTAAAATATTTTGCTCACTATTTCATGTTTTGTTTAACGTAAATACATCAACCAATGTTAGCATAACGTATATAATAACTTCAATTACACAAGAAATACTATCCCTTTGCAATGTTATTAGCTTCGTGACGTTCCTGTGACTTCGAGAAAAGTATTAAGTTAAATATAAGTCAACATAGGAACACCTAATTTTAAATTTATCTACGTTACAAAACTCTAATGCTTACTGACAGACAACATACAGCTTGTACCGGTGGGTCTAGAAAAATGAAATTTTGCACCGAAGTTTCTTACATAAAGTAGATGAGCATTAAGATAGGATTTTTTTATTCCATCCCTTAAGGGGGTAAATAGGGAATGCAAGTTTGTATGTAAGTTCGTGATTTTTTAAGTTAGAAATATGGAAATTGGTGTTTAGATTTCTGTTTAAAAATCTAGAAGCATGAAATATGCAGAGCAGTTCCTATTTTTATAAATACAAGTCAATAGAAAGGATTTTTAAAATGCAACTTCTAAGGGTGGAAGGGAAGGACGTACCGTATATATGGACAGTACGTCATTTTTGAAGTTAGAAACGTGGAATGTGGTATTTAGACGTCTGAAGATTTTCGCAAGTAGGAAAAATGTTGCTGACACGTTGTGACAGTGGTCGGTGCTTTGTTGCAGTACACGAGGCTACATGCAGACCTCAGAACAACAGCCTGGATCTGGAGGTGGGACTCGAACCAGCTGAGCGCTTCGATGCTAACAAGGATGTCAATTTTCTTCTCTACACCAAGTACGTATAACACACAGCTAGGGGAATAAGTGTACAATTACTTGGAAATTCTTTTAGCAAATGCCTATTTAGCAAATTTTAAAGGTGACGTAGAAAAATATTTTTAATTTTTTCCTTGAAAAGTTCATTCATCTTATAAGACGGTGAAGCAATAAATGTCTAAATCAAAAAATACGTATTTCACAAGTATTGCGCGTAAAATATTAATTGGAACATATTATAACTTTGTAGAAATATAAAGCATGCTAAGTAACATAACATTCTTTTCCTGTCTTTAGTAACTAGTAAAATATCTTGTTTACCTGTTTTGAAATACAACAAGACGTTACCAGCATAACTGATAAGCCTACTTTCCTCAAAAAGAGGTTAAAATTTATCCTTGAAAGTTAAAATCGTTTACATAACACAGAAACATTAAATGATAATTTTGATTTCGACATATTATACACGATATATAATAAAGATAAGTTAGCTTGCTTTGTAATATGTGAGTAACTAGTCTAATAAATTGAAAAAAAAAAAAAATTCTGAGATTTCGCTCTATCATAAAGATAAAAAAAATAGCCGCTGTTCTCAAAATATTATACATGGATGAAAGAAGTTTACTAAAGTCAAGTCAGGTTTGTATGCAGTACATGTGTACTAAGTTTGATGATATTACGGACAATATTTCCTAAGTAATAGGACGCTATGCTGAAACACAAAATAATCGCCACCATTTTGAAAATATGCCCACAGGGTGAATGAAACACACAAAAGTCAAGTCAACTCTATATGTAGTACATATGTACCAAGTTGGATGAAATCCCAAAGTACGGCTCCTTTGATACTTAGCTTGATCTAAAAATGCTAAAATGGCCGTCATTTTGAAAATATGAAAAAGAGCTTAAACGTAATATATAAAATTCAAGTCAGGTTGCTAAGTGCTATACGTGTACAAAGTTTTATGAAATTCGGTCTATGGGTTAAAATGTTTTTTTTTTTGCTTGGGAGGGGGGCGCGCGCGCACACACACACACAGAGGCACAGACCGAAAATTTCAGTGTATAACAATGTTGTAGGCTATGAAATGACACATTTAAAAAGAAAAAAGAAAATATTTTTGTATTTAATAAAAAATTCAAAATTTTAAAATAAAAATTTAAAAAATTATTTTTTTTAAATACAAAAAATGATTTATTTTTGTATTTACATATGTCAAATCATAGACTACAACATTGTTATACACTGTGAATTTTTTCGGGTTGGTATGACGATTGGTTTTAGTGGCGTACATAAAACCGTAAAGTGCAAATTTTGACGTTTACGACTCATTACGCGAAAACTATGAGAGATACAACAATTTTCTAAGAGGAAGATTTAGTCACAATTAACGTCTAAAATAAGGAAAAAAATATCTGGTACAAATATAAAAAGACGTTGAAAACTGAGGTGAACCGTGCCCTTAAGGAGCTTCACAATGAAGTTAAAACATCGAACATGTTTATTTAGCGTTGCATTAAATTTACAAAAATAAACTTCCATGGATTTTTTTCGATATTTCAAATTGAAGTTAAGGAATATGCGTCTTCAGGAAGTTGAAGTACAAGGCTAGCAATTGTACTGTCACCGGCAGATGTCTGTGCATGTCTGAGCGGTAGAAGCGTAGAAAGCGCCGCAAAGGGTGGAAGAGAAGCGTGCGCAGGCCGCAGGTCTGGCATTGCTATCAGCTGTTTCACAAACATCAGCTACTACTGGCTTAGTTGTGTGCAAGGCACTGCAGGTTAAAGAACAATCGAAGCAATACGGAAAGGTTGTCAACTGCACTGAATGTGTAATTACTGTCCGCACGCCAATTATTTGTCCCTAGCGGGTATGTATTTTTCGTCCATAAAGATGTAAGATGAGGTGAGAGGATTTTATGGCTCTTCAAAAACGAGGTCTTAGTAGATCAG
The DNA here is from genome assembly GCA_003012365.1 of Medauroidea extradentata. Classification (NCBI taxonomy): domain Eukaryota; kingdom Metazoa; phylum Arthropoda; class Insecta; order Phasmatodea; family Phasmatidae; genus Medauroidea; species Medauroidea extradentata. Next base: position 6,968 of record PNEQ01071167.1, read on the forward strand.
TATCTGTCATCTTCGAACTATTCCATTTTCGCTGTAAGTTTTATACAATGAGATTTATTAAATTTTCCCTTCTGACATAGCACGGATATTACCTTATTAAAAATGATCACAGGTATATTACATGCAATAGCAGTCAAGAAATGCCAACTGTAAAGAATTCCCTCTGCCATGTCGAAGCATAAAACATAATTGGAAATTTGTAGGCCAAATTAAACGCAGAACTTCCGTTATTCCAACACGCCGGGCACTGATCACCGTTAAGAACCGACGAGGATGATGTGAGGTGAAGGAACAACACAACATCCATGCCCGAACCGGGATTCGAAGCCAGGACCTCTCGCACTGTATGCCGGCGTCTAACCGACCACACTATGGAGGCCGGCCTTACAAAGATGCAAATAATATCACTAGGCCTATAGGCACATATACTAGCCGTAGTAACACAGTGTATTTGGACTTGTTTGCTACTGTGCCACTACAGCGTACATGACGTATAGGACGAACAAAGTTGATTAAATAATATTTGCTTCAGACGTTACAGTTTACTTCGGCGCATAGATATTCTGCAAAGGAAGTGACGTCAGAAGTTTTGCTTCAGTGGTAAAGAGCAGTTGGCTAAACTTTTTTCCCCACAAAATTTCCATTTTTACGGTGAAGACAAGAAAGCTTTTAAGTTTTGTATGTTGGCGACTCTGATTTTTTTCCGAATGCGTATTATCTAACAGTTTTTAATTTATGGTGTATAGTTCGTCTGTGGAAGAATCAGCTTGATTGTACATGTCACGGGGTGGAAACATCATAGGCGCTTGCTGGACCCTAGTTTTTAGGCCGCCTTCCGTTTTCTTCTGACAGCACTGATACCAATGAGAGATCACCATTGTCCGTCAGCAATAAGGTAACATCCATTAGTAAACTACTCCGCCAGTAAATCGATAGTATCGGAATGTTAAGGCTCGATTTCAATCGCCATATTTAATTTTATCATTTTTCGTTTTTTTGGAGTTCTGAGAAAAAAATGTTAAATCGGCGACTATACCGCAATTTCTATCTACTTTGTGCAACAGTAGAAGTATGGCAATAGAGTAAGTAATGCATAGTTTGGTCGCAATTTGTCCGGCAAATTATGAATATAAAAAAATTGTGACACACATTGCGGCGTAATTATAAGTTAACAGCTAAATCTCAAGGTCTATACTGTAGTGAAATGTAAATAGAATTTGAGGTATAATCACATATTTAACATTTTCCTCCTGAGAATTCCAAAAAAAGCGAAAAATAATAAAATTCAATATGGCGACTGAAACCGAGCCTTTTAAGGTGGCCGTCTGGGTGAACGTATTTTGCGTGCATCACGCCTCACACTAGCCTCTGGCGTGAAGCCTTCTCCCAGACAACGCACCTGTATGACACTTTCAGTGGCGACCATATCATTTTATGACGTATTATTTAAGACAAAGTTGTTTATGATTTCTATTATGAATTACATTTTTTTCCTTATTGTGTAATATTGCTAGTAATTTTGTTTCTTTTGGTACAAAGTTTATTTTCAGGAGCAAGTGGAAAATCTGTATATAAATCGTGTAATGTTTTATAAATATGTGTTTTCTTTCACATATATTTTAGTACCTTGGGATAGTAATTCCCCCCCTCCCCGAATTCCTTTCCCGATCAATTTAATCATATTGTAATCGTGTAATAAATCTAATTTAATATTTGTCATTTTTTTAACATTGCATCCCAAGCTAATCCTGGTGCAGTAAAATACCACACTGAATATAATTAATATACTTTTACACAAGTTTATCTAACATTCTCAAATACATCAGCTAACAATAAAACATCAATTTTGAGATACAAATCATAACACTCGCCTAGATTTTGAATACTAAATATTTCCCAGACTAACTTTGGACGTTCGTAACCTTTATCACTTACGTCTTCCTCAATTGTAAAATTCGTTTTTAGGTGGTAGTTTAGTTCCTTTAAATCTATTCCACCTATCCATATAATGGTATGGGTAAAGACCTTTTCGAGCAAGTCACATCACCTTTATCTGGTGGAAATAATTTGTTGAGATTACTCATTTGATTTCTTAGATAAATTTGATGCTAGTTTATTTAAGCTTGATGCCATGTTTTTAATGTTTCTATAAATATAATTTTTAAATTATTTGTTTTATTTTTTTACCTAAGATAACATATTTCTCTTTATTATTCGGTATCGTATTAATTTTCTAAACATCGTAACCGAGCACTTTTGAAAATATGTGTGCATCATATACAGCAAGATTATGAAAATAAATGGGTACGAATGTGGGTATTCGAAGTAACTCATTGCAATAATTGCATAAAAGAGATATAAATTGGCTAGTGAAATGATCATGACAATGCACTGTTCTATTTTATTTGTATATTTCCATTTGTATAATTCGCACGTATATTTCAAAATCAAAGATTGTTATTGTGGTGTTAAAGGTTTCAGTGGCTCTATTTTTAAATATCGAAAACCAATTTCTCCAACTTCTTTTTTAATTAACTCAACAAACCTTCTACGGGGTTTTGGTCCTCGATAAACAACTGATACTTTATAATCACCATAACTATATTTAACATAGCAGGTAAAATAAACCTTAAGCTTCATGTTTTTGGTATTTTGTTGTATAGGGCTAACATTTCAAGTTTAGCTCAAAGTTGTCGATTTGTTGATCTGTTAGATGGTATTTTTCTCGCAGTATTTCTTTATATAAACCAGAATAAATGTCTTCTTCCGTTAGCTGTCCTAATTTTCTCATCGATTCATATTTGTTTATAAATTTAGGTCTGGTTTTCAACCTGATATCTTTCTTGGTAAAGTTTCATAATATGCATTTACTACAAATGGAACGTTCATAGTGTGTTAATAATTTTTTTTTCACCCTCTATTGGAAGTTCAACTATAACTGGTTTGTTGGTTGAACAATCTTCTTCATGATTAACAAGTTTTCCTTAGAATTGAATTGTTGTAAGCACATATCGCATATACTCATCTCGTGTTGGTAATTAACGAAATACAGAAAATTCAAGTTAGCTTTGTAGGCTATGTAATGTATGTCTTCCAGGTTGGATGAAATCACAAAAAAAAAAAAAACTATTAATGCACATGGCATATTATGCAAAAATATAAAAATGGCAACCATTGTGTAATACTGTGATAAAATATTAAGATGGCTGCCATTTAAAAATGTGAACATAGGGTGAAATAAATACACAGAAATAAAGCCAGCTTTGTATGTAGTATTATAATTAATCGAGACAAAAATTTTAATCCAACATTGGTGTGTATTATTGTAATCTTACACAGCACAATAGTGTAACTTATCTTTAACTTTTATATAAAGCAAATTAATGTTGGTCTCCATTTTATTTTTGTAAGCTTTAGTGGATAAAATGTGTACTTATAAATCTGTTGTTATTTTATAAGCATACATATTAACACGTAGTTTAAGTTGCTGTTAAATTTTTGGGATACCGTCGAGTTTAACTGGGTAGTTATTATTATTTATACTTGTGAGTTTTTCTTCTTGTTTTATTTCAAGATTTTTATATGGTCCTGTATTATTTGGATTCCACTCTATATGGCTTAAGGCACATGTTAAAGACCATAGGAAACAATTTTAATCATTATTTTTAACATTAAAACAAGGATTTTTATTTCTTATTTCGTCATGTAACCATATATAGAATGCTGCATGAATAGAGTTGTATATTTTGACGGATTACTGCAGCCCAGTAATTTGATCTAAATCCCATTAAGATCCTTTGAGAGGGTTAAATGCAAGTCCTTCCGTTCGTGCAGTTATTTGTATCTTCCCAATTAGATATAATTTTCTTAAATCTAAATCATTGGTTGAAGTATACTTGTTGGTTTGGAATAAAAATTCTCGGCATTGTTCAGCAGTTTGCCTTTAATACTCAGAAAACAACATAATTATTTTTACACTACCATGTAATCTAAGACTTTTATTTAACCTTTAAACAACTAATGGTTTCACTGAAACAAAAAATAAATTAGGTTCCAAAATATTCCAATTATTTTCCAAATTAAATGTCTGTAATCTGCTTTGAAAGGCTCTTACAATTTCATAATTTCTATGTGTTCTTCTCTGTTTTTCCTGTCCAAATGCTTAGTTTAAAAAGGAAGTAAATATTTCACAGGTGTTAGTACTGGAGTATAAATCTCATCAATTTCGACATCATAAAATGTTAAATTCTCATTTCCTTGATCCCACGACAATCTTTCATATTACATTAGTTCGATTAGTTGAGATTTATTCAGATAAGAATATCTTAGAATCCCCAGGTCCTTCGCTCTAGCTCAACTACTTTTAGATTTTCAAGGCGTCCATTTATATAGGGGAAAAAATTATAAAGGTAAAATCAAATTTGATAATATATTTTATTTAGCTACCATTCGAGATATTATTATTGTTAGCAACGGACTTGCGTTTTAGCATACTTTTCGAAGGATAAAACAGGCTTGTGAGATCAGCTTTCTGTCTGTGTGTGTGTTGTGTCTGTGTGTTCGTATGTGTGTGTATTGCTCCCCCGAAAATCTTTTGAACCAGTGAACCGAATTTCATCAAACTTTGTACACATATATTACTTAGCAACCTGACTTGACTTTTATATATTTCCTTTAAGCCCTATTCATATTTTTAAAATGGCGGCAATTTAAACATTTTGAGATCAAGCTACATATCTAAGGAACCATATTTTAGAATTCCATCAAACTTGTTACACAGATATTGCATACAAATCTGATTTGACTTTGTGTATTTCGTTCATCCCGTTTTTATACTTTCAAAATGGCGGCCATTTTTATGCTTTTAGCACAGTATAACATATTTTAGGAAGTATTTTTCAAAATTTTACTTAACTTGTTACACATATACTAGATACAAAGCTAGCTTTACTTTTGTGTATTTCGATGGTAGCCATCTTTATTTATTTTTTCCATAATATGTCATATGTGTTAATACATTTTTTAGGAATTTCATCAAACTTGGAACACTTATGCGACATAGCCTACAAAGCAGACTTGACTTTTCTGTATTTCGGTAATCACGTGTTCATGTTTTTGTATTGGCGGACATGTCATATTTTTGGGTAATATTAAACATTTGGGAAATATTTTTCCGACGTTCATTAATTTCGACACGCATGTTATAGTTAGTTGACTGGGGTTTTGTGTATTTCGTTTATCCTGTGGTAATATTTTTAAATCTGCGGCCATTTTTTGTCATTATCTCAGAATTGTTATTCTTCATTACAATCAAACTGGGTACGGGTGTATTGCTTAGTAAGTTGATATATTTTTTGTATATTTAGTTTTTAACACATATCTTATTTAATATCATTATACAATTTTCTTAGTTGTAGCTAAACTATTGCAACCTTCAAGGTTAATTTGCACCCACTTTGAAGGAAAGTAGGCTTATTAGTTATGATGGTAACTTGTTCTTTTTTAAATTTGAATTATGTTTGAATTCGAGCTTTTTTTTTTTTTTATTTATTTAATCCATTCACATTCGTTTATACACTTTTGTTCACCCTCTGTGTTGACTAAATAAGCATTAAAATGAGGGGAATAACAATATTTCTAAAATAATTTAGTATATTTTACACCGAATTTAACATAAACATCGAATATTGCATTATTTTAAAACTAGTTTTTCAAATTACTTTTCAAAAGCTTTAATAAAAGTGTGTATATTCGCTTATATTCATTTCCGTTCAACCCATTTCGCTAAAAGAGAAAAAAGAGAAATTATCATACTTTTTAATATATATTATTACTAGCAGTCCCCCGTGGCTTTGCTCACGAGTATTATTCGTAACTGATAATATTTACATTAATTGAAAAACCGCTTTGTACACAAGAATGGTAGGCTACTTCAGTCATTAAGTGTTAGAATGCCCAAGCGTCTAGTTGAACTTATTCTGCAGCAGGATAAGTAGCTATAGCTGTCCACGCAATAAGCAGTCTTAAGTTTGTCCCTGCCACTAATAGCGACTTCGCCTGGGCCTTATTTATAACACTGCCAATTTGACGATGTGGGGTAGTTCCAGACACCTAAGGTAAGAGGTGAATCTAATGAAAAACATTTGATTTGCTCTATGCACAACCATTGGTGGCGGTGCCCTCAATTATATATTTTCAAAATATTTACTTAAACTTTATTGCCATTACAAAGATTCAGTGGGTAAAGGTTTCGCGAAAACGTATTTGGTGCCCCAAACTTGAGATTAGTGAGATGATATATCGTTGGTTTACTGCCAAAAGTGACGAAGTCAAAATAAGATAAAATTATAAACATGCTAGGAATATGTATATGTTGTTCACGAACCATTGCCCAAGTTTCAAGTCTATTCGTCGTTTCGTACTGTTTTGTCACAGTATTATAACTTACCACATTTTTGTTAATTTCTACAATGTGTTTTTAAAGAAAATAACATTTATGACTTAATCACTTTTGGCTGGTTACCGACGATATGGCAGCTGATGTTGTAGAGGAACCTAAGTGGAAAGCGAACTGCAATTTTAGTGCCCCTTTTAGACGACTACATGTAAGTTGCACTTGTTGTGTTGGGTTCGGCTACTACTACTAATGATACGATATGCCCTTGCGTTCTCGCGGGAACAATGCTGTATCTCGGCTCACATTCCGCACCTCCGTCCCGGCCGGCCTCTCCAGGTTAACTGCCCCGTGCTACCAACTGCCTGATACAACATCCTTCCCTTTTTATTAAATTGTGAACAGCCCACCATCTGGTAACATTTAGATAGAACAATCTTCTCTCTATATACATACACATGACAACCCTGCTAGATGTACACAGTCGGATTTAACACTGCATAGCCTTAGTTACTAACAAATACAGATTATCAACTTCAAATCACACACAGACAATAGCAATAAGCACTAGGCCTACTGGAAATAAACCCACATTAACACACACTTTACATCACAGATGCTCCTTACTCTCTCTTTCAACAGGCGTAATTGATGTCATCTGATTCCAGCCCCCCTCAAGAAATGGGAAAGACCAGTGTACCAAAGTAGCAGCTATGGAAAGAACACGCCAAAAGGGAGTAGGGGTCTAGAAGCAAGTGAACGTGTTAGTACAAGTATACAGGGGCAAGAGGAGAATAAAGAAGTTGCAAGAGACAGTGTTCAGGTGGAAAAGCAGGCAGTGGACTGTGAACCAGAGGGACGTGATTCTGAGGATGAACCTGAATGGTTGGGCTGGGACAATCTAAACCTGAAAACAAATTTGGGAACTCTGCTTCTACATTCACACGGTGCACCACCTGGACCACTTCTAACGCCTGAATAGCATTTTTACCCAATAATGGGTGAAGAAGTTTGCCAATGAAATACACTTTCATCAGTTGCTTGCGTCCCTTAAACTGTAATGTGAGATCCTTACAGCCTACTTCTTCCAGACTATGTCCATCTGGCCCGCATACTTTAGGAACTCTGATTCCTTGCTCTAAGTCTCCCGAGTCCAGCATCACGCCAGGCATGTAGGTTATGTCAGCTCCAGTGTCAATTAAAAATTCCACTGATCATTCCATCTCTGCTACTTCTATGTGTACCTTAAATGGATTAGACTGATTCGTCTCATGTACAACTCCTATTACGAAGTCCAGTTCTTCGCTCGAATCTGAACATTCACAGATGTACTGAAGTGATTTCTTGGTCTTGCACATCCGAGCAAAATGACCTTTGCGTTCGCAGGAGTAGCAGGTTATATTCTTGGCAGGGCAGTTATTTCTGCTGTGTGTCCGACCACACTTTCCACAGCTGTCACTAGTCCGCATAGATGATTGACTTCTGGCTTGATGATCACTGGAATCCAAGTTTCTATGTAGTGGTTTGGTTGACACAAAACGAGTACAGTCTCTACGATTTGGACCTGTATGTGATTTATTGAGGGCCGCCCTTCCTTTGTACGGCATTTACCTGCTCTTGGTTTCCACGCAACTGTTGCGACTGCGATGCTTGTAGCTCACCCTGGCGGCACATATTAATAGAATCTTGCAAGGTTAGGGAACACTGTAGCTGCATTTTCTCGCTCAATGCGACGTCTTGCATCCCAACTACGATTCTGTCGCGGATAAGTTCTTCCTTCAAAGTGCCGTAGTCATAGGCATCGACGAGGTTATGCAGGGTAGTGATGAACTGTTCAGCCGTTTCTCCTGGTTGTTGAACTCGCGAGTTGAACTTGAATCTTTCAAATATTATATTTACGCGCGGCTTGAAGTGTCAATCAAACGCCTGTACTAATTCCTTGTAAGTCCACCCAATCGCGGGTTCCTCAAACGTAACAATCACTTCGTCGGCTTTGTCCCCTAAAACATACACAAGTAAGTCGATCTTCTCTTCATCCTTGCATTTGTTCTGTCCGCTTAGATTTAGGTAGCGATCGAATCTAACTTTCCACCTAAACCATGCATTGGGGTCGGTGAAATCCAGAGGACCCGGTGGTTTAAGCTGTTTTCCAATCACTAGTGGTGATTCGCGACTTTTTACTTCCTCGTCTCCGTCCGCCATTTTGAGGTTTAGCTCGCGATCCGAGCTCCAGTTGTAACATCTAATTAATCACAAATTCTGCTACTATGAACTCCCCCGATCCCACTTCTGACACCATGTTGTGTTGGGTTCGGCTACTACTACAAATGATACGATACGCCCTTGCGTTCTCGCGGGAACAATGCTGTATCTCGGCTCACATTACGCACCTCCGTCCCGGCCGGCCTCTCCAGGTTAACTGACCCGTGCTATCAACTGCCTGATACAACAGCACTATTTTGATCAGCCTTGTAGTTTTTGTGTCAGAATTGAACGTTCGCTCGCAGCTTTTAACGGAATTTGAGCCCAGAACCTCCCGGAGTTTAGACATGAGTAACAAACAACTGCGTCACGTAACGTCGAAATAATTCATAGAAATAAAATTTAATTTAAAAATACATAATATTTGTGTGTTGGGCTCATAGAGGTTGTACAACACCACGTCTCGATAAGTTACTGTAGAGCATGGCCGTAGAAGAACAGGTCTGGACACTCGCCTGGATATTTGACCCCCTTGTTGTTTGGCTGTAGTTCACCAAGTTACAGAGAATATTGTCTTTTATTGGCGCTGATGTTATGGCGGTCGGACTAAACTCCGCCCACTTCCTTCCCACTAAGATAAACAATTTATCAAAACGTATTTGTTATCAATTTATGAAATACTTTCTTCGCTCACAAATTTAAGAAAAGACTCCAGCAATCTTTATTTACTTTATAAATTTTATTCCTGAAATTATTTTTAGGTGTTTGAGTAAGCATCAATCATAAACACGTCGCTATATAAAAGTCAATGGTATATATATATATAGCCTATGTATATATATATATATATATATATATATATATATATACAAAATTGTACTTAGGATATTTACAAAAGCACCAATTTAAAGCAAAGAGCAATTCGATATATTGATTGGTTCAATATATATGGAAGGATACTCGAAAACACATTTCACGTATTTTCACCCCCTTAATTAAATAATTTCGAAACGTCTTTGAGTCCTGTCGTATACATTTGTATAAGTAACAAATTAAAGTAAAAATCATGACGATAGCTAATTGTGTTTCAAAGATATAGACGATTCATACAAAACACATTTTGCCCCTTTTTACTACTTGGGGGTCGAATTACAAAAAACCCTAAAACTTCTTTTTGGGTATTTACGTTAGCAACATTTTGAAGTAGTAACAACCTGTTTATCCCGAAGGATTCGATAGATATCGATAGTTAGTCGGAAACACATTTAATGTATTTTCACCCCCTTAAATGTTGAATTTCGAAAAATCCTTAAATTGGCCAATATTAATTTTTATGAGTGTCCTATTAAAGTAAAAATTACGAAAATAGTCCGTTGGGTTCGAGTTCTATAGACGTTTCTTCGGAAACATATTTCACCCTTTTTCACCCCCTTAGAAGTCGAATTTCGAAAAATTCCTTCTTAGTGCTCGCCTACGAACTGAGGGGAACCCACACAAAATTTTTCACGATTCTAGGTTCATTGGTTTTGGCTGCAGTTTGATATGTCAGTCAGTCAGCGTTCTTTTATATATATAGCTTTCTGAATTTAGCATTAAAAATAACATATCGCGTAATTTTAAAAAGTGTGCTGGACTCGGCATTATGCAGGTTGTTTGGAAATTCATATCACAAACTTCTAGGGCTAGTAGAGGGGACTGAGTAGACAATATTTTGAATAGGAAGTCATGTCCGGAAACTTACCATTTCTGTTTCCGTGCTACAGCCATTACAATGTGTCGGATTATCCGGTGTTGTTTTGCCACCGTTTAGGCAGTATGACATCAGAAGAGCACAATGTCACATGAGGTGTGACGTAAGGTACAGAATTAAGTAACGTTTGACTCATTACCGAAGAAATTCAAATGTATTTGGTAACAATATCAACGTAACAAAAAACTTTCATTTATCACACTAACACTAGTGCCAACAGTGGGAAAAACACATTTCTGTCTGTCTTCTGCATTGGATGTGTCCTATACAAAACTGCTCACTACAACAGAGGCTCGATGTGACGACCAGCACACATTGCACATTCGACAAAATTTAATGGTTGTAGCCCGGGTACGGTACGTTTCCGGAAATGGCTTCCTGTTTAGAATATTGTCTACTCAGTCCTCTCTACTTGCCTTCGACGTTTGTAATATTTCCAAACAGCCTGTATATCTAGTAACGTATATAAGTGGTTTTATGCATTTGATTTGTCGGTTATTAACAGTGAACTATAAATAAAATGCTTAAGAATTCAACAAACACGTCAGCCAGAACCGACGAATTTGTATCAGTTTTGTGCATATCTTTCGAGAGTAATGGAAATAATATAGTCGGTGTCACCAATTTTATTTTTGTTTAATCGGAACACAAAGAATGCGACCAGAACCTGGAAGCGCGTGGACACTACAGCCGACTATCGCTCGCTCACAAACTACTTCGTTATCCCAAAGTGCAAGGCTCTCAAATGGCATCAGTCACTCACCTCCTCGAGGACTCCTCTTAAACTTTACTTAATATTCTATTGCAGGAGAAACCCTACAGCGAGTCAGATGATTTCAGCGACATCGCTTGGAAATTTCAATCCACAGCACGAGACGAAACTCGTCATTCATGGCTGGCAATCCAAAGCTTCAAATTTCCAAGGATTCGTTTCAGGTTAGTGCAGATTATTCGTCAAATGACTTATTCACACATTTAGATGTTCTACAGATGTGTTGCGGCAGCTCTCAAAATTATTAATGTAGGCATTTAGCTGGTGGACTGATACTAGTACTATTTTAAAATTGACACGCATATCTGCCGACATTAAGTGCCAGCAACGACTACAATATATTGTTACGCAGCTAGAGAGGTTCGGGTTGCAGTTATGCCAGCGTAGGGAATTCAAAGAAGACAGCAATTCACCTCACTCCCTCCCTCTCTTAGTGCCGCAATAATCAGGATAAGCACGCTGATATACGGCACTGTTACCAAGTAAACCAGGTCTGTCGCCCACCAACACTCGCCCCAGGAACAGCAGTCCAGCTCTCCTCAGGGGCTAGGGGGTGGAGTCCCGGCGGGGGTGTGCTCATCTATCGATGCCGTCTACCTCATCAAGCCAGCTATCAGTAAGGTCGTCAGATCAAATTGTGTGGCAGCAACCCCTGAGATATTCCTGTTCCTCCATTTAATTTATTGTATTAATTGTCAATAATATTGCGCTCCCCTCCTAAATTAATGCAACACATTGTAACCGTTTTTGTATTCCGACTGCATACCGTTCTAGTAAATAACAGTTTAACCGCAACTGCTTAAAATCATTTAACCCTAAATAACCACCTTAATATACCCATAGTGTAGTACCATCTAAATAAACCCTTTCACAATAACACATTTGTAACAATATGCTTGTCGAATTATGCTGGCACTACTCTGTTTTAACTTGCATGAGTCCCGATGAAGAAAACAATGTGATAAACAAATTTTGTATGAGGAGGTTACTCTAGCGCTGATTTCTGACTGGTGTCCGTATAGTGAGGGATGACATGCAATAAAGACCTTCGACGTAATGCGAAGGATGGAGGAAACTCGAGTACCCCGAGCAAAAGACGGCTGCCAACTGCAACATTCGCCAAGTTTCCAGCATGCGAAAAATCAGGGTCCGACCCTTGAAATCGAATCCATTGGGAGGCAATATCTTGCCACTGCGCCAACAACGACTCCTTTACACTGTGATGTTGACAGATTGCTTTACGATAGTACTAGTCTGTGGTTGGTGTGTGTCTGCCAACAGCATACATGAGCGCCGGCGACTACAACGTGGTGCTGGTCGACTGGTCGAAAGGTGCTGCAAACCTCGCGTACCCAGTGTCCAGAACCTACGTGGTGTCGGTGGGCCAGCACGTAGCACAGTTACTAGACTCACTGGCTGGCAAGGGACTGGCAGCATCCCGCATACATCTCTTAGGTCACAGTCTGGGTGCACACGTAGCAGGCATTGCCGCCAACAGATTCAATAAGGGAAAGGTCGGCAGGGTTACAGGTGAGTAGGTATGGCGAGAAGTAATTAATATGAGAGAAAAGTAGGTAATGTGGTGTGTAAGTGGTCAGGGCGATATGTAAATATGAACAGTTAAGAGTAAGAAAGAGGGTGATAGTTAAGTAGGATGGAACATCGATAAGATGACTCAGTAAAGGTGGGTGGGCTTAGTGATAGGCGATTAGGCAGCATTGAAAATACGTATTGTCACCTACTTTATCAAATATCCTATGTGATTAAATGAAAAGTTATCTGGAGAAACAAATAACATAGGCACTTACAGTTACAATGTTACAGCATTTGATAATGAGTATTTTAAAATGTCAAGTAACATCATCATTTCTATTTGTCTCTGTCAATTGCAGTCCAAGCATTGACACGGTAATAGAATATTTAGTATGTTACTCATAACTTTGCACATAGGAAGTATCCAATCAGCTGGTAGTGTTTACATAGTATATATTTCTTAAATAGTGATTAATCAAGGTAAACTTGTACAAAACATGTTTAATATACAACAAAGAAACTATAACCAGCAAAAAATACACACTTCTTTCAGGGAACAAAATAATGTCAGTGTCAAGAATACGCACACAGTTCAATAGAACACCAAAATCCCCTGCTGTAAGTGCGTTACATTATGGTGTCCTAGAAGTGTAACAAGAAAGAATATAACTTCAAAATCAGTGCAAAATACACACACAATAGTTTACAAAAATACCACCCTGTGGTAAGAGTACTGCATAATAGTCTACTAGAAAGATTAACGTAAGTGGGCATGACCGCAGAATCTATGAAAGGCATTATGTATGTATACTGCACGACGATGTTACACACCATATTGACACTTCTGTTTTCGAGCGATGATTTTCCCTTTTTCTTCTAGTCTGGTTTTAAAAAAGTGTACAATACCGGTTGTCCCAAAAATACATTCCGATATTTACACATGTTGTAGTATGCAACAAAAGAAGACTATGACATATTATGCACTGTTCACCTGAACTCAATATTAAGGGTGTTATGACCAGAATAAAATGAACTTTTAAAACAGTACTTTCCCAAAATATGGGAAACTTCGCCAATTACAAAAATAATATTGTCAGCATTGCTTAGTCATATTGGGATCTACAAACCTTCCACCCTTAAGATAACAGCAGGGGTGGCTACCCGCTAATTGATTACAAATTTTTTATCGTCAGGTTTTCCATACATTTGAAGGTGGTTTGTTGATTAATGTTACCATTGTAACAAAAAAGGCGCTCTTGTTGCAACTGTCTAGGAGCCATCGTTTTCGTTCAAATCACAAATGAAGCTGCAGCGGTAGTCCCATAAGCAACTATTAATAAGCATCACGTCGATGTTCGATGCTGTAGTGCACACATCTAATTTCCCATGCACGAAGTACTGCGTATGATAGTAGGCAAATAAGAATCGGGTTATGGTGTAGTACATGTAGCGTCCATGAGCACCATGTCCCTGAACTACCCTTCACAACCAGTGCTCGACGTGACCGCCATTCATAGCAATGCAACTCTCTACCCTACGCTGCATGGACTCACGCATTCGTTGGAACACCCCTGGTTGTTGCCGGATTGCTTCGCAGGCATGTAACACGCATTCCCTTAGTGTATCCACATTGTGTATGGGGGATACATACACCATGGTCTTGACATGTCCCCACAGCCAAAAGTCTAAAGGGTTAAGATAAGGGGAATGGGCAGGCCAATGTATTGGCTCTCCCCGATCTATCCATCGCTAATAAAAGGTCTGTGTTAGCTGTCGCCGTACCTGTAGCTGAAAATGGACTGGTGCCCCGTCATGCATGAACCACAAGTGCAGGCGTTCTTGTAATGGGACATCCTCCAGCAACGAAGGCATTTGGCTACGAAGAAAGTTACGATACCTAGCACCATTAAATGTGTTGTGCATAACGTAGGGACCTACGAGTCTGTCCCCGTAAATGCCTGTCCATACGTTGATACTAAACCTGTGCTTGTGTTTTCTCTCGTCAGTTGCGTGCGGGTTTGTATTGGCCCATATGTGAGTATTATGGAAATTGACGATACCGTCTCTTGTGAAACCCGCCTCATCTGTTAACAACACCTTCGCAGTGAAATGCAGATCATGTGCACACATTTGGAGAAACGTCTGGCAGAATTGCAGTCTGACTGCCCGATCGTGAGGCAGCAGAGCCAGGACATGGTAGAGATACAGTAACTGTTCATGGAGGACTTTCTACACTATGGATTTTGCAGCACCTTTAGCTGCAGCTATCCGTCGGACACTCGTTCCGGGATTCCCCTCCACATGTTCTAACACCCGTTGTTCCATATCCGGTGTGCGAGTTGCTCAAGGTCTCCCACGATCCCGTGTTCGTGGTGCAAGGATCCCGTTTCGGAAAGGCGCTGGAACAGAGTACGAAACCTCTCTTCTGATGGTATACAGCGTACTGGATGTTTAGTAGCATACACGATACGTGCCCGTCGGTTGCTTCCATATGCCTGCCCGTAGCAGTAGACCATGTCCGCCATCTCCTGTGTCGAATAGTAGATCTCCATTATGTGCTGCAACCTGAAGACAAGGATACGAACACGCATTACAGTACAGCGGTGTCACTACAGTGCATGCCACATTTGAACACTCGTGTCCGCATTCATTATGTACCAAAGAGCTCGGTATGCAAGATATGCTCCTCGTACGAACTAACACCACACTCGGGATACATTACCTTTACGACAAAATGCAATGCTTAATGATATTCGGATCTTCAAATCAACAGAAAATGCTGCTAGATACCTTCCACGCTTATGAAAATAGAAGGGGTGGCTACCCTCTAACTGCATACACATTTTTTACCGGCAGAAATTCCGAGCACACCTGTGCCCATAACACAAGCAAATGCCGTATAAAGACGTTGTGTTGCAATACACAAAACTTTACGAACGTTTTCCCAACTCATGATATCATTACTAATAGTTGCTTCTTGGACTATCGCTGCATCTTCATTTGTGATTTGAACGAAAACGATGACTCCTAGACAGCTGCAACTGGAGCACCTTTTTTGTTACACAGGTAACATTACTCAACAAACCTGACGATAAAAAAGTAGTATGCAATTAGGGGGTAGCCACCTCTGCTATATTCTTAAAGGTGGAAGGTATCAAGTACCATATGCTGTTGGTTTGAAGATCCCAATAGCATTAAGCAATGATGACAATATTTTTTTTGTTTGTGGCGCAGTTTCCCATATTTTGGGAAAATACTGTTTTAAACGTTCATCTTTAACTGGTCATAACATCCTTAATATTGAGTTTAGGTGAACAGTGCCACCATGTTTTCGTCTTATTTTGTTGCATACTACAATCTGTGTAAATATCGGAAGTTATTTTCTGGACAACCTGTATAAAGCATGTTATATTGCTATTGCGTCTTTCGTTTCCTGAATATGTTTTAATTTCGATTCATTTGTAAGCACTAGTAGAGTGTTTCACTGAGAATGCTGGCAGACGGTATATACCTCATTTTTTTAATGGTAGTGATTCATAGTTGGCCATGTGACTCAGTGGGAAAAGAATATCACCATTTGGTAGATAGTTCAAAGCCTGTATGTCACAGACAATAGGTTCGCCAACTTTCTTCCCATGCCGAAGTGATATTTGGTTAGATAGTACCTCCTCATTTTCTTCGAAGACATGCAGTGCAGTTACATATACTGATTTTGTGTGACTGTGTAAATCAAGCTTGTCACATCAAAACTACATAGTCATATGGAAAGTGTATTGGAGGTCTAAAAGTATTTCACTAACATAGCATTATTGCTATCATTCTCCATCACATTGTGGCCTTTCTCAGAAACAGCTGCTAATCGTTACAATTTTTTGCTACCCAAAATCACCGAGTACATTTGCCATGACCCTATTACGGTTCTGGTACCCATAGTCATCTGAAATAAGCGTATATTCATTGCCTGATCCTGAATATTTCAAAATGAAATTAACCACATGTGCTGCAAACTTAGGAGGTTATATTCCTATTTTTTTTATCCCAAACATAGTCTGGTATTACCATTGTTAAGCTCATAATTTGTAAAGTTTTATATTATATTTATAGTACGAGTACAATGTTTATTACAGTAATATATAGCACATCAACACACTTTTCAGATAAACTGAACTTAAACATGTGTTATAGCGAACGAATGTTGCCACGTTGCAGAAAAACCACACGATGGAACAAAATGCAATAGGCTAATATTAGTTGTCGTTAACAAACATATAACATGCACGCAACCCTGGGAAGTATTGCAGTCGTATCCTGAAAGACGACATTAATTAAAAAAGTAGAGCAACACCATCTTTCGGTCTGCATGTTATTTGTTTATTAACGTCTTATACTGTTTTTTTCCTTCCTTTTTTGGAATTTTGTGGCATTTTTCTATAACACAGCAAAATTCACTCACTATGAAATTGTCATTGTACCCTGTTTCGAGACCAAAAGCCAACACTCATGTACTGCCATGCCACCTTCAGTCTCAGCTGGCCACATAAATAGTGCATGCTGGAAAAGCGCCACTTCACGTCATGTGGTCGGGCGCAACACTTTCCCCAGTGCAGTGCAGCAGTAATATACGGCCAAGTGCCGACCACCAGTGACGTCAATATGCGGTGATGTGGTTAAGTTATTTTAATAAAATTTCTTCAACTTTTCCGACAGAGCCTACCATAGTACATGGTGTTTCCTGTTATGATTTCTCATATATATGTTCGGGACGGCACTTATCTATATTTTTAAACCTGTCACTTAAAATTTCTACCTAATAAATTTAGAAACAATTCTGAAGGGTTTTAGATGCATGAAATATTTATTATAAATTTTTCTAAAGTGTTCCCTGAATTCTCATGTATTTACTAAGTAGTTAGTACGATTGCGGGACAGTTAACTTTGAAACTGTACGTGTGTCTGGTAAGCCTGTTCTGTGGCTCGGCCTGTACAACTTTAACAGCCGGCAGGGCGACCGCATGCTCAGTAGGCACCCGTGGAGACCACCTTCAAGTTGGTACCAACTGACTCCTGCCCCTTTCCTTCATGCTCATCCATCAAGGCCATGTGCTGATCGAGGGTACATAAGACAGGCAGATGCACTGGTGCTATAGATTGCATGGCAACATTGTTATACAAATACAGATTTTATGTACTCCAGTGCAATAATTTGTGACTGACCCACAAAACTCAACATTAGACTGAAGGAGCTCATATAATGGTTGAGCTAAAGTCGCGAAATTTGGAATGAACACAGTTTAATTAACCTCAATAAATGTCATGGATGTTAGTGGACTGGCTCAGTTCTTCTATTGCCTTGATCTTTTTGGGATCTGGCATAATACCATCTTTGTGATTATATGACCTAGATGTTTTACAGATTCTGTTTAAAATTGACATTTTCTAAGTTTGAGAGTCCACCATTCTTCTTTGAGCCGTTTGAGGACTTTCTGAAGTCTGTTATCGTACTCTGTGATATCATTGGCATACACTATGACATCATCAGAATGATTATATGACACATTCGGTTTTCCCAAGGTTTTCCGAAATCCTACATTGGAAAACTTCCGGAGCAGAACTGATTATGAAACAGAGTCGAAGTAACCTACAAAATGGAGTGATGAATGCTGCTAGCATAGATGCTGTTTTTGGGAGTGGTATTTGCCAAAATACCGAAATAGCATCGCGTTTAGTAAATATTTTGGTCCTTTTAAGTAGTGTTAAATTGTAGTTTACTGATAGTGTTGGAAATAATTCTCACTCGATACTTTCGTTCAGATTTGTTAGATACACACAAATTCGAGTTTTGCATTTGATTTAGGCACTATTACAAGTGGTGCACACCACTCTGATGGCATTTTAACTTTCCCTAAAACACCCAGTGAAATAATTTGTAGCCTACTTTCCGAAGGAAAAAGTACGCTTATAAGAGCACCTCACTGTCTGTGTGTCTGTGTGTGTGTGTCCATGTGTGTGTCCGCCCTTAAAAACTTTTGAACCAGTAGACCGAAATTCGTCAAACTTTGTACACATTAAGTTCTTTGTAACCTGTCTTAACTTTTTATATTTCGTTTACGCCATGTTCATATTTACAAAATGGCGACCATTTTAAATCTTCGATCATGCTATATTTGTAAGGAACCGTACTTTATAATTTCATCTAACTTGGTAGACATATACTACATACAAAGATGACCTGACATTTGTGTATTTTGTTCATCCTGTGTGCATTTTTTCGAAATGGTGGCCCCTTTTATTTTTTTAGCTTAGCATTACATATTTTAGATTAAGCTATGTTTTTCAGAATTTCACCAAACTTGGTACACTCACACTGCATACAAAGCTGACTTGACTTTCTTGTATTTCTTTCGTCGTGTGTACATATTTGAAAAAAAATGGCGACCAGTTACATATGTTTAGCATTGCATTCCATATGGTAGAAAGATACCCCAGAAAAATTTTCCCCAATTTATTAATCTGTTTACTCGCATATTATTTAGCAAGCTGACTTATCTTTAGTAAATATAATGTATCATACGTCTAAAGCAATATTATCGCTTAATATTCCTACATTACGTAAACTTTTACTTTCAGGAATAATTTGCACCCACTGTGAGGAAAGTAAGCTTATCAGAATGTTGGTAACTTCTTGTTTGTAATTAATTTTAAGAGTGTTTGAGTGGTAATTGCACTTCTCTTGGTACTTTTAAAAATAATGGAACATAACACTTCTTTAACTTTATATCATAAGGCTTTTTTTGTTTTGTTGGTCCTTCGAACAATTTTGGATATGTCTGAATGGGATAGAAATTCTTAGGATTAACATTTAAAATCATTTTAACATGACCAAAAAATGCATGTGTATAGTTACTGAAAAGTACACTTTTCGACTCAGATAACACATAACATTTTCAATGTATTGCTGATTATTGTATTTGAGGATGCCTTGTCAAACTCCTACAATGTTGAGTTTTGCTCCAATGGGTCCAGTTAAGATGGCATAATTTTCTGGTTTGAAAATTTTTAATTTTAATTTGATGTATGAAGAATACAAACATTTGAACCCATGAAAATTTTCGCTTTCAAGTCTTTAGATTAGAGTTTACTTCGACTATCAATTTTTCTGAAGATTTTATAGAATTGACTACACCACTGAATTGGAGATACAACTCCTCAGTTCCATTGGCTGGACCGTCAGTACTTACAGCATGAACCACTCTAGTTTTGCAAAATTTTACAAACTGTCCTCTATTATTACACACTCTGCACAGCACATTTCTTTCTTGACATTTTGTCCTGGATGGAGTATTTTGGTTACCACACCAACCGCAAGTTGTTGAGCTATGCTTAGAAAAAGTATTTTCGAAACTACGAGAGTGGAATTTTAGTTGATTACTGATAGTGCTTGCATTTCTGGCAGAAACTTTATCGACAGATACTATTTGACTAGGTTAATATAATATTTTATCTTGCTGGCATTTTATAATTTATGTTGTTTGACACTGATCGTAACAATATCTTAAGTCAGCACAGAATTTAACTATAATTTTTATGATTTACTTTCATCTGTAATACCAACAACAATTCTACTATGAATGGCTTGGTTTTTATAAATGAAGGCAATTTATAGTTTTTTAGCGATAGACAAGTCAATAAATATTTTAATGGATACCTCTTCCTACTGGATACTTGAATAAAATAAAGTACCTATTATATATTATATTCTTAGTAGTAGTGAAGTATTCATCAAACCTAGCAAATGCAGTGTCTTATTTCTTAGCATCAACTTCATTTAAATTAAGACTGAAGAACAGTATCTGCCTTTTCACTCATTAAATATATACAAATGAGTTTATCTGTGTCTTTTCATAGTAGTTGACCAATCCAGAAGATTGCCAATTTTCCCATAATTTTCCTTTAAAAACTAAATGGTTATGGCGCTGGTATTTAATTTAGAGGGCGCCGTCTACCGCAATATTCGTCACCATTTTATTATTTTTTATTTGTATCAGACATTTTTTTTTCTTATTTTAGACACAAAATGTGACTAAATTTGGCTTTTGTGGAATTTTTTTATCTCTCATAGTTTTCGCGTAATTGCTTGTTAAAATCATATTTTTGCATGTTTCCGTTTTAACGACTACACTAAAACCAACTCATATACCAAACTAAAAAAAATCACAGTGGATAAAAACATTGCAGGCTACAATGACATGATCATGAAATTTAAGAATAAAAATTATTTGAATATTAAGAAATTGCTGAACCTGAAAATAAAAATTGAAATGTTCAATAATATTTTTAAAAATACAAATAATGTTTATTCTTTAATTTTAAGAGCATGTCATTGTAGCCTGCAATGTCTTTATTCACTGTGATTTTTTTGAGGTTGGTATATCAGTTGGTTTTAGTGTAGTCATTAAAACGGAAACATGCAAAATATGACTTTAACAAGTCATTACGCGAAAACTATGTTAGATAAAAAAATTCATAAGAGCCAAATTTAGTCACATTTTGTGTCTAAAACAAGAAAAAATATCTGGTACAAATACAAAATAAAATAATGATGATGAAAATTGAGATAGACCGCAACCTTAACGTAACAGTTTTTGACGCCATCATATATGTGTAATCCTTTAAAATATACCACTACCAATTGTTTCTCTCCTAGAACAAGTCATCTCTTTTCATTACATAGAGGTGACACCATAGTCACAACTGTTCTCTATATGCTTCTGTAAATAAATCACACAGGTAAATATTTTATGTTTGATCACATTTCTTCTGGATAACAGAATAATTATCGCACAATAAAAAGTTCTCCCTTCTTCTGGATCAGTTTGAGTTGCTATGCTTCCTTTTATTTTATAACCAACACAGGGTTGTCCCAAGTCTCGTTATACACTGAATTTCATGGAACTGTTCTTCACCAGTACACTTTCATGTTAACTGCTGTGGCTGTTCTATATTTTGACATGTGTTTCCTAAAATGTATTTAGAGGTGATTGCTGTAAATCCGTGAGCTTTTACTGCAGATGACAAATAATTTCTCCGACACATATTTTTGAAGTATTATTTGACATAACCTGCAGTGTTTTTAGTTATACCTTAAGCTGATAAACCATGGTCCTGGTTTTCCAAGGAATATTCTGTATTTAACTAGTGTGTCTGCACTGCTTGTTGAGACATTTACTCTGTTTCTACAAGGTATTCAATTGTTTTACAGTGTGTTCACTGTGGCTAACACTTACTGCCTTTTCTGTGTTATATATTGCAGTGAAGAGTCTGCTACTGAAATTGTTAGTTCGCTTTTTTTTTAATTCCTTAGCTTCAGTGATTGTAGTCTATAGTTTGCCATCAGAAGTAACAATTTCATTTGCAAAATCTCGTACACCACAAACTGTTTCGTTTAACATTGGCTCTTCTATTATACTTCTTACTGGCGAATCGTAGTATCATTTTTTGTAGTCATTTGTACAATTCTACTGTTTTCATTTTTCTAATTGCCATGATGTATCATGAATCTAAATGTATACAAGATAGAAATGTTTCATTCTTTTCAGTTTAATGTATTAGAAAATGCATTTATTTATAGCAAGACCTCACACTTGTTCACCCCTTTCATTTATAGCAAGACTTCACAATAGACCAAACAGTAGTCTCCATATTTCCTAATAACAAACATTTTGTTTGTTTACACTCAGAGAGCAATATTTCACACCACCTCTCAGTTTCTTTGTATTGTTTATCAATGAACTGTCCTCTGCAATCACAAATGATGCATTCACATACAGGCTATCCACAATGTTTTGCTATCCCCCCCCCCTTGTATGTAGTTTATGAATATTGTTATGGTATTATGATGTTATGGTATCTTGTGTTGTAACATAACCTTAAGTATCCAGTGGATCTGTTTGGTCTCTTCATTCTCATAGCAGATAATAATTTTATGCCAAGTTTTGTGAGACATCTTCCAAAGCATTTGCGGGCTGATACGAGCAAAAGCAAGTCTCACTGCTTCTTTGAGTTCATCTGTGGTTTCTTAGCGCTGCTGTGCAACACACTCCTTTATGAAGCCCCAAAGGCTATTATCACACGTCGAGGGATCTGGGCTACGAAGGTGGCCATCCAAGTGGAGCAGGCAGCACTGCTGAACCTCGACCAATCCAACGATTCCGAAAGACCTCGGCAAGGTATTTCCTAACAGAAATGACATAATGGTCTGGCGCTCCATCCTGTTGGAACCACACATCATTCACAATACCAAGTTTCTCCAGTTGTGGCACAAACCAGGTTCGCAGCATGTCCAAATAAGTTGTCTGGTTCACTGCTTCATCAAAGAAATATGGTCCAAACAAATGTCGATTGTTCATTGCAGCCCATATCATGACACGTTGAGGATTATGTTCCGATTCCTCGATATAATGTGGAATTTCCTTGGGCCAGAACATAACATTCCGTGAGCGATAACTCCGATAGATGGCACACTCATAACTGAAAATGACCTTTCCATGTTTTGGGATTGTTTCGAAAGTCTGAAGCGGTAACGCACATGCATCCCGTCTATGGGCTAAATCATTGTCTGATAACTCCTGAACGAACATGGGGCGATGTGCATGAAGATGCAGGTCGTTCTTCATGTGTTTATGCAATGTCGATCGCGGTATTCCAAGCTCCGCTGACAGTTTGCGGAACGACTTCTTTGGTGATCTCATTACTGATTCCTCGACTTCCTCATATTGTTGCACTCCGGTTGAAGGTCTTCCAGTTCGTGGTTTATCTTTGATGTTGCTCGTTTCAAAGAGTTAGTGTTCCCAAAGCATGTAGAAAGGTTTGTTTTTGTGGCACCTCTTTGTGGAATCGTTGTTGAAAATCGGCACGCACTTCACAAAGTGTCTTCCCAGTGTGAGGACTTTCGTGAACCCAAGCACTCACACAATTCTCTGTTCCAGGGTGTATTCGCTGGTATCACACATGGTTCACATTCCTCGTCTGAAACACAACCCAATACATGTTATAAATCCACTGGATACTTAAGGTTATGTTACAACACAAGATACCATAACATCATAATACCATAAAAATATGCATAACTTACATACAGGGGAGTAACAAGACACTACAATGTCTTGATACCCCCCTGTGTCTAGTTTACTATATAAGTTCGATGTGTGTATATATATATATGTATATATAAAATTACTAAATTCCATGTATCCAGTGGTTAAAATGTGTTTTTCCGCTACATATTTCAAGAAATTCTACTGAAGCCTGCACTTGCACTTTTCTGACAATAACAAATTCTGATAGGTGACCATTCGTAAATAATATCGATTGCTGCCACGCCACATGATATGTATACTCTGCTTCGGCAGTATTCAAGGCAACAACTTGTTTCCTTGAGCACCACGAGACCGGGTTTCCAAAATGCAAGGTTATCGTCCCACTGATGCTCTTCCTATCATTTTTGTCTCCTGCCCAGTCTGTATCAGTGTAGGGTATTAATTGTGTGAACTCGACCTGATTTCTCCTGTACACAAGTTTATTGTCTCTTGTTGCCTTCAAATACCTGAGTACTCATTTTTCAGCAGTCCAGAGCGTACGGAATGGCTTATCCTGATATTTGCTTAGGAAAGAAGTAGCGAATATCAAAGTTCGATCTTGAGGTCTGCGATAGAAAAATCAAACTACCTACAAGTTGTTTGTATTGTACTCATCTATATCTATCCTATCTTCCATCTTTCATTGGAATGTTGCTTCCTTTACAATCTTTAAGATTACATTTTCCCAACATGTTATCGATGAGCTTGCCTTTGCTGATCTCTACATCATCTGTGGTTATTTCTATTTATGTTCTAACTAAATGCTGTTCACTACAATGCGGTACGATAGACTAGAATGTGCGCAGACCCCAGTTCGTGGCGGGGCGCACATTACTGTCACGTGACTGGCGGTAGGGGAAGTGGAGGGGATCAGTTACTGCTTGGTTCGGGCGCGTGAGAGTCGCTCCAGCACTTCATGTCCGGACCTGAGTTACACAGTTAAACTGAGGACACGCGCGTGAAATAGCTTACAAGTCGCGACACATTTAAGAAAAAATATCAATCCATGGTTTAAGATACAATGTTTTAGAAGCAACAAGCGCTGCGACGAGGGTGTCTGAATCAACCGTAAAAAGGGTTTTGGCTTAGGTGGAAACATCGAAAAGGGTTTGAATTTTTCAACACCTACTGCTGGGACGTGCCTAGATTTCTGAGAGTTAGGATGGGGAAGGGGGCAAGACAAATTACTTTAAAAAAAATTATCATTTGCATTGCCACGTGATTTGACACTATGGGTGTGTTCATCTACATTTTTCCCTACTGTAAATAGTCAATGTCGTTCTGAAATATTAATGTGCGAGAAAATGGAAACATTTGTGAAAAATAGTGGGCTTAGGGGGAAAAGTGAAGAGATTTTGATCAACACTCAATATTTAGGTCTTTAGCGCTGGTGTGGGATTTAACATAGATTTCGCTGAGCGAATTTACCACCGAAATAAAATGTGTGACACGTTTGTTATCTATATGGAAAGTATGATAAACTGAGGTCGAAACCAAATCTTTACTTCTTTTTTCGTACTTGATCATTTACGTATTTTTAACACGTTTAATAGAAATGCACTACATGAAATTAACTGTACAGAAAATCTACTTTGTTTATAAAGACACTGCAAACAATAACACTGTTTGTTACACTACGCCACCATATTAAAATTTTTAATGGACAAGGAGTCAGTGTTCTGTACAGTTACAAATGTAAACTAAGACAAAGGTTGGACATAGCATGGTAAACTTTCACGACAACGTGTCACGATGTTTAAAACTGTAAGCCAGGGCCAGGATACATCTTATGTTACTCATCAAATATAAATTATTATTTTTTCTGTTTTTTTTGTTTAATGCAATGCTAATGCTAACAATACATTTTTCTATGCGGTGTAATATAGGATTCGACCTATACTGGAGATATCGTATTAAATAATTTAGTGGTTGTTTGCAGGCATAGAGGTAATATATAGTAGAGGGAGCATGACGTCACAAATGTGTGTCCAACATGGTCTCGAGAGTTTGGTGTTGATTATTTATGTTTTCTCGTCATAAAAATGCAGTCGTGTTGTTTGAAACTCATGGCGTACCTTCCAGAATATATATTTAGTCATGTGGTGTCACCGAGAGCTCGGTTCAAAACCTTATAGTAAGTCTGTAGCTAATATTTACTTTTTACTAAAAACAGCTGGGTTAAGGAAAACAGTAATGTGGCGACATTGTTTACATTTGTCGTTCTGAAATGTCTACGCAATTATACTATGCGATAAAATGGTAGTATACTCTCCTTAGTTCATAAATTCATAAGGAACCAAAATAACCAAACATAGTTGTGATTACTAAGCAATTATTATCTTTTCTCTCAATGTTATTTCAAACCTCCCGCGCATATTTCACTAAAGTCACGTGACATGTTGAACACACAATTTCGTATGCAGCTGTATAGAGGATACTCCCTCTACCCTATAGTTACTCTAAGTTTGCAGGACAGTTCACATATATTTTTTGTGTTTATCTGTGGCCATAGACATACCGAGCCACGAAGTTTTATAAACATTGTGCTTTGTTTTTATCAAAGATGTTAGAAGGGTCCAGATGGAGCATGTCGCCAGGAATTGTAACCAAACAAACGCTTGACGTGGTTGGTACCAATATGGCCGACTAATTTAAAAATTGAGGAAATTTTAGTTAGGAGGTGTGTAAACAGGACTAAAATATAGTTTTCAACCTAAAACATCAATTAAAGAGCATAATACATTAATTTACCATTAAAAAACCAGTCTGATGTGAACTTTTGAGGTTAAATCGGTATGGCGGCTGGCAAATTTGGTATGTACCTCTGCCCCCTCTTGGCCTCACTCCCCTCGCATACATTCAGACCTTATGCTACCCCCGTGGTTTTTATGACTGTATAATATTGTATTATCCGAGAAATATGGTTTCCAAGGTTTCTCACTACTTCACGTAATGTTTTATGATTTGATCAGAATCGTGACCAGGTTAAGGGCCAGAATCTATCTCAGAGCTAGGTGTGCTACGAGTAATAACGAGACGGAGGCGAGACAACTGCGTGAAAAAAAACCGAAGTTTTGTTTGGAACATTATGGACTAAGGGAAAAAATTGTATTAAAGAAAAGGGAGAATACGTTCGAACTGCGACCAAGATATGACATATATGATGGAGCTGCGAAGACATTGGGTTGAAACGACAGAAGAGCATATTACAGTTAAAAATGTCCTGGAACTGAATCTCCGGTAGTTTGGTCAGATGCTTGGATAGGAAAAAGCATAAATTTGGAAATTTTTTCGGATTTCGGAACTTCGAGAAGTCGCAACTTCTACTGCCCACCTACGCCGATGACCGCCTATAGGAAGAGGCTTATCCGAGCTCGATTTGGGATTCCCACTACATCGCAGGAGCTGAAGAAGATGTCAGGCCAATTTCCGAGGGGGGGGGGGCAAGTGCCCCAAGAGCGCCTATGCGGAAACTCCCTTCAACAAACACATTGAATATCTTATTCCAGCACTGAGGCGGTTCCCTGACCATATAGAGGTTGCCGAAGCTTTAATACTGGTTCTTCTTTTACTCCATCAGGTTTATAAAATACACATATTTATCAAATGTCCCATTAAAAAAGGCTGATGGACATCCATCTGTTTGGCATCCCAATGATACTGCAAGGTGTCTAACAATGCTAACCTTATGGTGGACAGCATTGCCACAAGTGCACACACCTCGTTCATGGTTTCTGATGGGCAAGCTCTGACAACAAACCTTGCTTTGTTGTTCCCATCTGATTTTGTGACAAACACCAACCTGGTTTCAATGGGTCAACCACTTTCCAAGTCTGAAAATGGCCAATAACTTCTAGTTTTTCCACAACTGTTTTCTCCAGTCATTACTTATTTGTACAGCTTCTGTATAAGACTGGGACTCACTTTCACATAGCAGACAATAATTCATACAGTAAATTTTGTAGCTTTAAAATGTCTTGGCTTTGATTGCTTTCTCTTCGGTCTGTTTACATCTGCAGTTTCATTATCAAAATCACAAAATTCTTCAGTCTCATTTGTACTGTAATTTTTAAATTTACCTTCATTAGTGACTGGATCCCATATTCGGTACCCGCTAGGACTGTATCTCACCAATCTTCCTCGCCTCGCTGTTTGTTTCAATTTATCTTTTTTGGGTAATTTTATGGCCCATGCTTTTGCACAAAATATCTTTATTTTATGAAGATCAACTGCCTTCAAAAATATATCTGCTGGAATACCTACACTAAGACTGTTGTCGGTGATCTGTTAAACTGGTAAGTTGCTGTCCGAACTGATTCTCTCCATAAGGGCTTTGCAGATTGGAAGTTCTGACCTTGTCCAGTAGCATCCTATTTAGCCTTTCACATTTTCTGTTACTTCGAGGAGAATATGACGCAGTAGCAGTATACTCTAGTCATATATCCTATTTTCACAAATGTTTCTAAGTTTTTCACTAGTGAACTCGCCACCATTATCGTTTCTCACATGGCTCGTACAGTTCGCTCCCAACTTTGACTCTAGGTGTCTTTTAAAGTCTATAAAATTATCAGCTGCTTCACATATGTTTTTGTGTCAGTAAACTCGTATTGGTTGGAGTGTTAACCGGTCCCCCAATATCAGTATGAAGTTAGTATGAAGGAATTCACGCGTTATGTTTGATTGTGAGGATGAACTTCAAGGAAAAGGTTGCTTAGTGACTTCACACTGGCGATACGAATCACATACACTTTCTGAAAAAAGGAAGGCCCACTGATTTCAATCCTTTTGTATTAAAATGTCCCAGCCTCCTGTACCACAAGTCATCGATTGAGGTTAGGTCACACTGTACCAAGTGAAGATTGAACTGAGCTATACACAGTTTTCCTGAGATGTTACAAATAATTCTTAACTCGCCACTGTCTACTATCTGCCCAATTTTTAGTGAATATTATCATTTTCCCATAATTAACCATTTTGATTAAGGATAACAATTTTAGCGTAAGACCTTGAACAATGAGATCTTCAATTCTAATCACACGTCCCTCCTCGTGTACTCTTAAAATGCATTTTCACTTTGCAACCAACTCATCATCTGTCATAGATGTCTCAGTGGTTAATGTCACAAGATGATCTGTTCAGCTTGAATCCAAAATAAATATATAATGCTCCCTTCTCTTACTCCATTTTTATTAACAGAACTGTAACAAGTTGTGGCTGTGAACATATCCTCATTTTCACTGTCTCAACTGACATCTAAATCTTGCATTAGACTGCCTTTGATAGCGATTACTTCTACTTCCACGAAAATTATCTCTTGAAATTCTCTTTGAACAATTCCAATTGGTAGCATCGTTTGATGAGCCTTTGTAAAGGATGCCTTTATTTAGGCGCCGAAAGATGTTTCTTTTTCTTTTTTTTTTAATAAGAAATATTTCCTTAGTTTGTGATGTGATGAAAGATGCAATTTCCTCTTCCCTGTTATCTTAAACATTACTTGCCTTTAGTTCTATATCCAGAAACCTTGATTTCCAATGCCTCCAAAACTGTCACGATTTTCTGATACTGATTTTGTATGGTCAGCAACAAATGGCACATGGTATCATATTGATTGTTAAGGTCTAAAATTGGTGTTTTATTTTTTTTATTGTACTAGTCGTGATATCCTCCAGTTCACGTTTAAATATTCTTCGAATTAGACATCGTAATTTATACTTCATATTTTTCGTTCTTTACATTACTATTTTTTTCATATTATTCATGTCTAACTCCATATTAAAATTTATCATTTTCCCTTATTCTTTACATTTTTCTTATCTTTCTAATCTTCTTAGCCTTCTTGAATCTGTCTTCGTAACATTCCTATAAATTCTTCCTGTCCATCTTCTTGATCCTTACATTACTATCCACTCACTAGTGTGCCCAAGATAGTCGTCAGAGATGACAGGAGGCGTATGTGCTATTCCGCAGGGATGGACCCAGCAGGACCGTTGTTCGGCATAGAGAGCTCGGCAGACCGACTGGACAGGAGCGATGCCTCCTTCGTCGATGTGATCCACACATGTGCTGGTGTGTTGGGCTGGCAGAATCCCATGGGTCACGCCGACTTCTACCCCAATGGTGGCAAGATGGTCCAGCCTGGTTGTGGCAAGGACCTCGCCGAGATGGGGTTGGGTAAGTATTTGTACCGCCAGTTAACAATATATTAGCCATAAGAGAGTAAATCATATCATTTCAAACCGAAAGAGAGAGAGAGAGCGAGAGAATAAGTGCTCTCTCTCTCTCTCTCGACAATGTAAAGGCTCGCTCTAAGTGTTCTTTAAAAGAGACGCGGGACTTAGTGTATTGTACCTATGTGTTCTCACAGGAAGCTGTAGTCACGGCAGGTCGCACGTGTACTACCAGGAGTCTATCACATCCAGGACAGGTTTCATGGGCACCCAGTGTGCCAACTGGAATACATATGAGAGTGGTGGCTGTAGCAGGAATACCAAGGTGCTCATGGGAGAAAAGATATCCACCAGGTAAACATTACAAAATGTAAATTAAATTCTTTCACGATACGCCTTGATTGAGTTGCCATTACTGTTCGTGTGTTGTAGTACACACTGGTGAGTGAGTGAAGAGGTTTGGCAAGATCTTAAATGTGTGTGGTACACATTATATGAAATCTTCTCTATACGTCATTATAAGTAACAATGTACGGCAATTTTATAAAATTAGTATTTACAACTTAGTAAGTAAATATGTTTTGTTCCAAGCCATGCGTTCCTGGGGAAGTGTTCTTTACACTGATATTGTGTACATTTGATTACAACTATTACGATTTTGTAAAAGAAAATCGTGATTCTGTCAAAGTATTTACTGACAAGTTGGCAAACACTTTCATCTAGGATTTTTAGTAGCATTTATTGACTTCCAAAAACCTGTAGTCCTCAATAAAACAGTTATTGGGGTTTATTTATGTCTTAAGCATTCTAAAACAACCTAGCCGCCTGCGGATATCGTGCGGTAATGCGGGAGCACTAAGATTAATCTTTTGCTCAATCATCACTTGTCTCATCGTCAGTACAGGCAAAGCGCTCTACACGCACGCAGTCTTAACCATCGGCGAATTCACAAAAATAAATATAGCAAGGGATTCTTGAACTGTAATTTATTAACTGCAATACAGCCCTCGAAAATGTGTGGAAGTATGGATATTGCAGTGTTAGTAATGTATCAAAGCACAAGTATATTTTTGGACTAAAAAATAAACAGTTACTTTGAGAAATACGGTAATTAATCGTAGTTAAATAAAAACATTTCATGTTCAAATACATTTAGCTTCAAACGAATTTGTAACCAATTAATTGATAGATTTTTAAATTAAAAATATACATGTTATTTTCAGTTTTCTTGAAATGTAAAAAGTAAACTTATTTTCTATTTTTTTTTACTGCAGTATCGTAGTTGACAGTCAGTAGAACCCAACCTTCAGAGTAATGTTTGGTTTTCTTTATTTGAGCTGCTACAGCCTGAGACAGCTTTTCATTAATTTCCATGCATTATCGTGAGCTCGGTACAAGAAATGTCGTTTGCTGCAGGTGACAAAATCTTGTGATATCCTTGGCAAATAGCTACAAATGTTATGGTGTTACGGAACTCTACCGACAAACTTCGCCAGATGATTGCTAACGAAAATAGTTTCCTAACATATGGCGTATAGGCCCAGTCTATGCCAAATCTCTTGAAAGTAGGCTACAGTTGAAGAAAGGAGGGTTGTTTGGAGGTAACAATTGTACTGAAGGAAGAATGAGTGAGATTTTGGATAATACACTGCTAAACGATGACTTTCCAGGCACAAAAATGTAGACTACAATTCATCACCCTTGCATGTAAATTAGGAGGATGGAACCATCATTTCTGCCAAAAAATTTAACTTCTCCTGTTCGTTGACAGTTTCCTGATCATTTGCAACAAAGGGTTCATTCCATACAAAACCGTCTTCTTGAGTTCTTACTATAAATGCAGCCAATCCTGAGAAGTTAACTAGCCATTTTATAACTGAGTGTTTAGTACACAACAAACAATTTATCTGTTACGGCACGAGGATGATAACACTGAAGACAAGTTCTGTGCAATATCTCCATAGAAATATCGCTGAAACGCAAGTAGGGTCTGTAGTGGCGCAATGACCACACTGATCGTCTCTCGTCACGTCCATTCGATCTCGATTCCTGGCATGGTTGGTCGTTAGATTGTTATAGTACCTAATAACTCGATCTGTCATTCTGACTGTGTAACTACCATGAAACATCTCCTTCAGATACTCTACCAACGGTCAATACACTCCTGCGGAATAGCCTGTAAATACTGTACATATTTTTGACCACTTATTTTTTTTTAAAAATGAGGAATCTATTGCCGAATTTGTCAGTAGTCTTCAGCAGGACTCTATATAGATAACAAGGCAAATTCGTCCATCGACGGCTAACAGCGTAGTAGTAAATCGGCTAAACAGCTCCCTCGTTAAGGCCCTGCCTACCCCAGAGCCCCGGAGGTTGGAATGATAGGGATTTATATTTCAAATTAGGTCGATCCTACATATATGAACTTTTTAGTTAATCTACGTCCAGCCCACATTGCTGTAGGATCAACAAAACTTTATTCCATGCCTTGAAAACTGTCAGCAAGAAAATGGGGTTTACATCAAAGAACCACTCAAAACCACCTAAACAAACACAGTCTTCCTCTTCTCACTACAGAAAATGGTTTTTATCCGCAAGATATCGTAAAAGGTTACAAGAGACCCACCAATGCAATTTAACATGCAAATCCTTATTCTTGCTCTTGATAGGGCTGGAGGTAGACTGTTTATCTGAGTTGGGCACCCGACTACACCAATGGCATCATAAACACTGCGCATCAGTCCAGCGACTTGTGTGTAGAAACATCTGGGTTATTACTGTGCATACCAGTGTCGCCCTTATCGAACCATGTGATGCAGTGGCAACCCTGATAGCAAAATAAGCTGAATCAAGCTTGCCATGATGAGTCTGCAAGCTTGCAGCAAGCGTGTCATCTCAAGCCATAAGTTTTAATCAAGCTTGAATCAAGCTAACTAGTTTCCTCACGTCAGTCCTGCAGCAAGCTTGTCAGGAAAGCTAGATGCAAGGTTGCTGCAAGCTTGTAGCAAGCTTGCCTCGTTCAAGGCAGGATACAACTGTAAAAAATAGGCTTGACTCAAGCTTGAATCAAACTTACCAAATAGGGCTTGTTATGGTAAGCCTAAATCAAGTCAATTGCAGGCTTTCCGCAAGCTTACATGCTATCTGAGAACTCACTGCACTTACATTCCGGAGAACGAAAATTCAAGTCCTTGTCTGACTACTCTTATTTCGGCCTTCTGTGGATTCTGATAATAACTCTGGGCGAAGCAGGAATCATTTCTGACGATGGGCCATAGCCACTTACTTTCCCACCTGACTGGGCCACCGTAAGCTTTTCTATTAACATTTCAATTACTGAAGGATAGTTATTTTACCGACATATTATGTACCTATCTAATATATCTCATACATTCGCACCATTAATAGTTTTGTTACTTTACGTGTACAGACATATTTTTTTTTTTAAGAGAAAGAGATTTTGTTACCCAAACAGTATGTGTGGACTCTTTTCCGTGCTTTAATTTGTTTAGATTGCTGTATAAGAAAACACACACACATGCAATTGCATCTTCTTACACCATATAGTGTAATACTACAAATTACAAACTCAATACATGAATATTATTTTCAATCTGCAAATCTTATGTACGAATGTATTTTTATCTGTGTTTCAGTACAAAGGGGACGTTCTACCTGAAAACGCGAAGCTCTGCACCATTTGCAGAAGGATAAAAACGAGACCTCAAAAGTAACTTAGAACAAATTTCGATTACAAAGTGAAATGCTTTGTTCATTTGTTTTTTCCAAACTTCATAAGTTACTGATAGTGTTTCATCAAAAACAATAAAATATTTTATCATTTCTTGCATATGTTTTTGGAAGACGATGCAGATTTCTTTGAGATTGTGTAATTGTATGTAGCAATTAATATAAATAATTTAATGGAGAGTTAATATATTTGTATAAGGACTTAAAGTTCTTTGTGGAAAATATTATATTCGGTAATTTTGTATGTGGCTTTAGACTCAGTGTGAGAAACTTTCAGAAAGTCACAGCTACACAACACAATGAATTTGAATAATTTGTCATGTGTGTGTGTGTATGTATATATATATATATATATATATATATATATATATATATATATATATATATATATATACACACATATTCGTTTCACAGACTAGTTCAATAATCGAATTTTCGTCGAAGAACATGTAAATAAATATTGAAAACAATGTTCGAAAATTGTTTAAAGAAATACATTTCATATATATATATATATATATATATATATATATATATTAGAAGTGAATGTAAATGATAAGTTATAAGGCTATTAATTCTATGAGTCAAAATTTCTGTAAACATTATGTCAAAATAGCATCCACTAAAAATTATCACAATTTTTAAAATTATTATTAAGTTATATCAGTAACATGTAAAGAATGAAAAGAAGTAATAAATGCACAAGACTTTAAGTGTTTGTAATGTGTAAACAAAGTTATTGAATCGTAGTAAACCGACTGATATTGTCAACAAGTAAATGATCATCTCCGTAACACGTCATTCAAACAATATACTGAAAAAATTTAAAGAAACAATTCTCTGAAATGTAAGAAAATTAAGAAAATGTCATAACGTACATAGAAAAAATTCCTCCAGATGTGATCAGTGAATATATCTCACAAGTGAAAGAAATGTTCCCTATTAATAAAAATTATGGTTTTGAACAAATTTAAAACAATTTTATTTTGTATAGTAATAGTATATGTTCTATAACTATACCTAAGTGAGACATAATGATGATATGGTACTTGGGTCGGGGGAGTGTTATTGAAGTCGGAGGGGGGAGGGACCATCACACAGCCTAAAATTGTTCAGCCTAAAATCACTCTGCCTACCGTCGTTCCGCCTGAAGTCATTCAACTCAAAGTCGTTCAGCCTAAAATTGTTCAGCCTAATATCGTTAAAAACCTCGGAATGTTCAGGCTAAATTCGTTCAGCCTAAAATAGTTTAGCCTAAATTTGTTCAGCCTTAAGCCATACAGCCTAAAATGTTCAACGCTTAAGTAGTTGTGTTAGTAGGTATCTGACTATTGTAGAACTATTTTTTTTCTATACAAACTGCCAATGTATGTAGTGTCATCTAGGACGCAGTATTGAATACATTCTCTAAAAACTAACCATTCCGGTAGTTAGAGATGCAAAACAAAAGTTCTGATATCTAGTGGCGGAATTCGATGCTCGTTGAGTGGTGCATGATAATGTTGTACATGCCAGTATGTTTGCATGCACGAAAAATAAATTCGAGCAGAAAAACTAATGGCATAAGGTACTTCAGTCCATATACAAAAATACTTATCAACTTGTAATTAGCACTATATTTCCTAAAATGGAGAATGAAAATATTGTAAAGCAGAAAATATCAATCTGCGTCACTGGCTTTATACTTTTTTTTGGCGAATTTCTCAAAATTTTTACCTATGCCTTATAACATAATTCAATCAGAAGATGCGTACATTTTTACCGTTATAATAATAAACGTAATCGTAAATGTAATCTTCTAGTTTGTTACAAATTCTGTAGTAAAATTACGGGCAGGGCCGAGTAGGTTATTGCTAACGTACGTACTGTACGAAAACAGTGGTACGTGCACGATATTTTGTGGTCTCTATTGCCGTACGAATTAAAACTATTTCTTAAAATATATTTTTCCACATATTATTTTTCTGACATTACTCAGCATCCTAATTTCTTACCAAAACACAGAATCAGAACTGTTATAACAAATGACAACCATACCTTATTTTCAAACGGCAACTTTACTTAATAATTTCGTATCAACAGTTAGTATTGAATATATTAACGTACACAAGTTTCGACAGTTGACTTGATAGTTTGTTGTTACGGTATAACTGACTTAATTATATGTTTATTTTAAGTGTTTAGCAGTGTACAATGTCAGAAACCTGCAATAGTAGGCCTATATGAACACAATATTAATAATACCCTAAAAACACAATAACGGTGTATTAGTCTTTCGGGTTTATTCAGGAGTTAATTGTAACCCTCGACGCAAAAAGAGTGGTGTTATAAGTTTGACGTGTCTGTGGCATCGTAGCTCCCAAACGAATTGACCGATTTTGATGCGCTTTTTTTGTTTGAATTCTGACTTGATATAGAGTGTTCTTAGCTATGATTTAAGGAAATCTGTTCAGCTGTATGAATATCGTCAGTTTTTTCTAGTATATTTTAGTAAAATTGAGCAATTCTACTGGTCTGATAGATTGGAAATTTAGTATCCTGTGAGTCAGTTTTTTTTATCGAAGCACACGTTCGTAATAAATAATAAATTTGAACCAATTATTAAGTTGAATGCTTAAACTTTGGGAAAACCAATACAGTGTTTTCTAACAAATTAACTTTTTATATGAAAATAAATTTACTTGTTCCCTGGTGTGGCTGCTTGTAACTGCCACATAAGGGAACAAGAATGCTTCTCTTATTGCGCAGAACGCGGGCAACGATCACTTGCAAGTACACAATGTAGGCATTTTTCTTTCATTTATTTCGCAGCAATTTTCATTTCCCATTGTATTTGAGCATATTGTTGTGCTTTACATTAAGCTGATTAATGCATAATACACTAAATGTTTTTGTGTAGGAAATATGTATGCACTAATGAGTAAATTATGGATTTGTGCTTTAATTCGTAGTTAAATGATGGAAAGAATATTACAAAATATAATTCTTCGTGAGAAAGAATAGTTACAAGGGAAGTGTTAAACGGTATACATATAAATTTTTGGTGAATATTTTTCGAAATGAGATTGTGTTATGCTTTCAAATGTCAGACTGTGACATATTGCGTTTTGTCTTCTCATTATGTTATATAAATTGATGTTTGCTTTCGGTGTTATTATCCGTTAGAACTTTTTATGTTTAACTGGAAGAATGCATCTCAGCTGTGTTTTACCAACATGCATAATTGGTCATAAATTATGCAGTTATGTAAGATAATCGCCATTGTTTGGGAAAATGTATTTCTATCGTCGTACTCTGATATAATTTATCTCTGTCGAAGTGTCGTAACAATTCAAAATACGTTTCTCTTAGTAGATCTATAATACTGTATTTTCGCTCGTACTACTCGTGAAACTGTAAGAGTTGGGGCCGCGCCCGAGTGGCTATAGCACTCGCCTCCCAACAGGGCGTCCAAGCTCAGGGTCCTCAGATTTTCGCACGTGGGAGCTGTGCCGGTTGATGTTGCTGGTCAGTGTTTCCTCGGGGATATCCCGTTTAACGACCCTTATCATTCCGGCGCTTCTCCGCTGTAGAGCCTCACTTCATATCATCCTGCTAGGTATAATCAGATGCCGTCAGCATCCAATAATAGTCTTAATCCGAGTTGCAATACCATGGTCCTCGGGTACCGTCCTCATACTATATCTACTGGAAGAATTTATTTCTGTAAAATTTCAAAGGAAGTGTTTGCTGTTTTCCGTAACTAACATTACAGTAAATAATTTATAAATTTTTGGGAAGTGTTAAAATTTTTATGTGTTTGAGGTAAAATCAAATTAGCATTAAGGGTGCCGTCTACTAGAACCATGAAGACGCATGCAGACCTTTAACAATCCTGATTCCATTCGAAAACCATTCAACATGTTGTCACGCGGTTAGGCTACGAAAAGCATTTAACGGGCCTTGGTCCCTTAGAGTTTTGGGAAAATCCGCGTGACGGCGCCACAGGTACCATCCTCTAGTCCGTATCTCTGTCTCCCTCCCGTGTTTCCGCTCTCGCTCAGTTATGAGAGGAATTCCATAGCGCGATAAGATCTCCAGCAGAGCACTACTCCGTCCTAACGACCTAGTGCACCGGACAGGACAACCTTATGGGATTTACTATTGCGCTTTTTGAAGAGGTCGAGCACGTAGTTCCGTCCCTATACGCTTTGGAGCGCTAGTGGAGGACGATCCTAGCACCGCCAAGCGGCTGCGGCCGTAACTTGTTCAGACTTTGTACCAACCCCTCCCTCTTACCACTTCCTGACAAAAAACTGTTTGGTTTGGTCAGTCTGCCATTCTGGTAGAGACCAGAGTGAGAGGGAAAGAGGGGAAAAAGGGATGATTTTGTGGGTGATGGACTGAGTTACAGCATTGCTCGGTGAGCAGAGTCTTCTCCGAGGAGACTGGACGTGGCTAGAATGTGTGTGCTGAAGGGCTATCTAATTTATTTTTTATTTTAATTTAATTAATTTATTTATTTAACACGAGCAAAAGTCCCAAATTATTTATCATATGTTATTTCATTTCAATACCAATAATTTAAAATAATTTATTTTCTTTGTCATTAGGTCTTATAATTTGCTAACTAATTTAGAACCATTCAACAATTTAAACACAAACTAATTATTTAAAAATATTCCCTTTCCAACAAGAAAAGAAGAAGAATCTTCCCAATCTTTTTACTAATG
The DNA here is from genome assembly GCA_003012365.1 of Medauroidea extradentata. Classification (NCBI taxonomy): domain Eukaryota; kingdom Metazoa; phylum Arthropoda; class Insecta; order Phasmatodea; family Phasmatidae; genus Medauroidea; species Medauroidea extradentata. Next base: position 45,383 of record PNEQ01071167.1, read on the forward strand.
ATGGTATTCTGAGATAACAAGCAACCGAATTGAGAACCTCCTACTTTTTTTATAAGTCGGTTAAAATTATGCTAAGTATTGAGGTTCAATAAAATTTATTGCACTCCTTACCAGATATGAAATGTCAAATACTGACTGTACAAATATGCATAGAAATGCTAAAACCACTACAATCTCTTCACAGTAAAGCGAGCACTTAGGACAGATATGTTCAGAATATTCACTGTGTTAGCCTATCGTGGTGACCTCATAACTTAACCTCTGATTTAAGTGAAATCTATACACAGTGCTTGTTACCTGAAGTGCTGTGTTTGTGTTAACAAACTGAAGATATATACAAATTACCTGAAATTAGAAGCGTAATCACGGCTTATAAAAATTACTTACTTTACCAAGAAGATCCTATAGAAGTAAAGATCATATGGCGAGTTGCAACCTTGAACATGTTAACACCACCAAGCTAGAGCTTTCGTTGTGAGTCTGTCAGCTCTGAATAGGAACGTGAAATGAAATATTATGTTGCTACGGCCTATAGGTAAAATAAACATTTTTAAAAGGCTACTGAAACAAACTTGAGATAGCCATTCTCATCGCTGCATTTCTTCCTACCAACCTACAAAGGTGAGATGACATAAGTGTGGAGCAGCGACAAAATGAAAACGGTGAACGAGAAAACCCCAATTTCAACACGGTCCGCATCTAAGAATCTAGGACGGGTAAACCTTCTAGAAAATTGTAAAACGCTTCTTTTATACCGAGAGCACATAGATTCATATAGGAATATTTACTGCGCTCTTAGCGGCAGATGTCAGTAGCACCTACTTCGTATGCTGCCTGTGTTGACAGTTATGTTTTTACAACTCTAAAAACGTTCTCACTAATAACATTATTGAGATAGCAAATGAATTTAACAACTATTTTCTAAATAATGAGGTAAATGAAATAAAACCTACAAATAATGACGAAACAGATATTAATCTTTTAGGAAAGGTTTTTACAATTGAACATAAAAAATGTGAATATAATGGTGCAAACCACACATGTGAATCTATAATCAATTCTTTGAAATCTAAAAATTCTTGTTAATATAATGAGTTAAGTAGTAAACTCATAAAATTTTGTGGCAGTGAGCTTAGTAAACCTAAGTTTAATATGTAAACATTTTTAGAGCACTGTTATCTTTCCTGGCAGACTAAACCATGCAGTAACCATCCCTACACGTGCCTAGAAATGGGAATATAAACAAAATAACAAATTATATACCTATAGCTCTATTAAATACCTTTTAGAAGGCAATTGAAAAACTTATTTACAAAGATTGTATGATCATATAATAACATATCAAATATCACCTCCTTCACATTTTGCATTCCAACATGATTATTCAATAGAAAATTATTTTTTCAGTCAATCAACCTATTATAGAAGCATTAAATAAAAACCAACATGTGGTTGGTGTGTTAGGGGCATGTATGATTTAGAAAAAGTATTTGATTAAGTAAATTATTATGTATTTTACTAACAAAAATGCATCATTATTGGATAAGGAATAATTTCCAAAAGTTTTTTGTCTACTATCTTAGTGAAAGAATACAGGTGATACATCTAAAAAATAAAGACAGCACGGAGACCTTTTCTGAAGTAGTAAAAATAAAAAAATTTGGTGCCCCAGGGATCTGTTTTTGGGTAATCTTTCGTTTTTAATTTGTAGAAATGACGTTCGAAATTTCATCTATGGACAAGGCAACACTATAATATTTGCTGATGATACATGGTTTTTGGTGAGTCATAAAACAGATGATCAGTTAATGGCTAAAGTTAAGGAGGTTGATTCAAAATTATCTGACTGGATTATATCCAACAAATTAGTAGAACATTTTGATAAAACCAATTTTATAAAATTTTCTACACAAAAGAGTACAAATCACATATGTATTGAAATAATTATAAATTAAATAAAGTAGATGATGATAAATTTTTGGGAGTATAGATTAAAAAAATGTTAATTGGGAAAGCGATATTTCTTTTCTAATCCCAAAATTGACTTCGGCTGTTTTTGTACTTAGCTGCATGAGCAATGTACCGAATCATAAGATACTGTTGTAAAACTGTTATTTTTTTGTAGGTTTTACACATGATTTATAGTGTTGGGTGGCTGTAGCCAGAGGTGGGCACTCTATACTGAAACTATTTAAGTGGTTAAGTTAAGGGTGAGGGTTACTGTTAAATGAATTATGTTAATGTAATTATAATTATGTGGCTTTACTCTACATAAGTTAGCTACAAAATACTACACGGTTGTTCTACATAATTAAGGCTGGAGGGGAGCGACTGTTTAAATAATTACTTGTTCTACTCTATGATGGGTGACCCTTTTGACACCTTAGACCTCACCGTTAGCATGATGCCGGAGGCTGATGATGATTGTGTCGGCTATCGACGGACGGCGGCACGTCGTGGGTCTCGACCCAGGACCATCCTTGGCGAGGTGGTGACGGCTGGAAGGCTTGAAGGAGACAGACCCCGATTCCCCCGATACATTGCGTTATATTGACACACTTCAGTGCCGGTGGGGAGAATCGCTGAGGCCCTTGTCTTGTGCAACCCTTGACCTGATTGCACTGCCGTCGTCGCTAGCCCGTCCTCCAGGCGAGGCTCTAATCATAACAATACTAAAAAGCATAAATTTTGCATATTTTCATTCATTAATATCTTATGGGATAGTTATTGTTTTTGGAGGAAGGGTGAGGGGTACGAAAATTATGATGACGCTAATAAATAATTAAATAACAAAATACAGCAATTAGAATAATTTCACAGAGTTATAATACTGAAGTCAAAAATGCAAATAAAGAAACCGCCATATAAAACGATCCTTTAATAAGTAAAAACAATAACTTCATACTATTTTTGATTCTTAAATGCGTAGGGAGACCGCTAAATGAATAAAATAGGTAGTTATAGTTATGAAACATGAAACACAAAAAATGCAGCCAAACTTAAGTGTGATGTATGTACTGTACATATGTGACAATTCCAAAAGTTAAGCCCAATATGCTATATTTACATTGAGTTTCTGATTGATGCATCATTTCGTGGATTTGGTCTTGCTATTTTATTATATTCCATTTCAATTCCTAACTATTCATCTGGTTTACTTAGTGGTCCTCCGGGCCCGAAGCGTTAACGAGTTAATTAAAATAATTAGACCTAACTATTACGAAATTTTTTAACTTTTTAAAGGATGGTTTTATGCGTCAGCGTTTTTTTTTTTTTTTTTAATTTTTTATTTAAGTGTTATTTGCAGTCATTTAAACTTTAATACTTCTAAAATCATTGTAAAAAGCAAAGATAATTCCGGAAAAAAAAAGAACACCTACACCAACAAAGTTCGTTAGGTTTTTCATTAAATAATAATAAGATGAACGTATAGTGACTACACGAATATAAAACAGCTTAAGACTAAAAACGGTACAAACATTTTTTTGGTCGGGAACAATCAGCTGGAGTTTGTCGGCGTTGCTCGGAGACACTGTGGGCAGAATGCAGGGTTGCTTTTAGTCCGGTTCAAGTTTGCCGAAACTAATATACTTTTGTTTTTTGACAGCATTGTCTGCAAAACAATTGTCCTTTCAAATCTTAACATTTAGTTAGATATGCAGCTTAGACCTACGTACTGTATGTGTTTGACTAAAATCTAACTTCGACATGGAATTGACAACAAATACATAAACTATTACCAATAGTGCCACAAAACTGAAAATGCATGAAAATCAAATTTTCTGAACTCATATAACTTTGACGATTGAGTATCTGCGATTCTGATAGCAATCATTATTACGACTGTACACAAAAAGTCACTGCTTTGTTAACACCACCGGTCATGTAAAAACTAAAATTTATGTAACACTAGTTGGTTCCCGCAACTTCGTTTGCGGGGTTTTCTATTTAATGCGATAATGTATCAGAAAAAAATATTTCGAAAAGTGCTAAATGGGGTAAAATTATGTTAATGGCAATTAATGTCCATTTTAGAAACATTTTGAAAAGGAAAATTACTCAACAATTTTTTTTTTTGGTTAACCTGTTCTGCCTCCCACCTTCCCCGAACTATAATTTGTTTTGGTAGAAACTTGTATTTTCTCACTAAATTAAAATAATTTTGGGCACCTCGTTCTGTCCCTACAGGCCTACCCCATTTGACCCGCCTCCCTCCAAAAGTTAATTTTTTGTCAGCTTTAAATTTTGGGGTCGCACACGCTCAACTCGCCAAAGTTTTATAGTATATTTCCTAGGTTTTAGGGTGTCCCATTCTGCCTCTCTGTTCCGTTCCCCCTCCCCCCTGCTTAAAAAAATAATTCAAACCACTCAGTAAGTTTATTTATTCATTAAATTTTTTGGGCATCCTGTTCGGTCCCTCTAACTTGTTTTGCCGTCTCCCGCCCAATTTTTTTGCAGAAATTTTATCGCAGTTGGATGACTGGTAGCCTATTGAACCACATGGAAGACAAACAATCAATGATTTTTATGACATAAACTAGCAGTCCACCTGCGGCATAGCTCGCGTGTATTACTCGTAACAGCGAGTAGTTACTTCAATTGAAAGATATCTTTGTACACCAGATTAGTTGCTCGGCCATCAAGTGTTAATGTAACTAAGCTGGAGGTTGAACTAACTCTGCAGCTAGCTACGTAGCTATAGCTGCCATCTGAAAAACAGTCAATCTATTCCAGCCAATCTTAACAACTATCCCGGGCCGTATTTATAGTCATAGCTAAACAGACCTTGAATATGAGAGAGTATTTGGTTGGTATAAATAGTATACGTGATATGATGACTCGTTTACATCTAGTGCGATTATTGATGGCAGTATCCTCATACGTAGGTATCTAAAGTTATTTAGAAATAAATAAAATATTCACTCACTGGGCAAATAGAGTTTGTACAACAATATGTAACGGTATAATTGCAGAATGTTAACTTCCCTATAAGTTACTTCTGTAATGCTGTACCGTAAAGTGGGTATATTTTGCACCAGCATGGGTAACTTTGCACCACCAAATATATGGTTGTATAAGAGTTTGGTGAAGGGAAACCAGATGATGGCTGGGTATTCTAAAAAATTAATTTGATTACTCAGATAATGATCACTAATATTCCACCAATCAAAAAAAAGAAAATATTATTCGTGGTGCAATGTTACCTATGATGGTGTAAAGTATACCCAGTTGACGGTACTTGCCTTTTGGATCGTCTGCTTTGAGATGTTTACAGAGGCAAACATACCATCCCCCCAAACGGGTATTTTAGTTTTTTTTCTCATCATGAAAACTGAGCTAATTATTTATCGTGTTTACGTAAACATTCTGAAGCAAAATATACCTCAATTTCTCAACTGGTTAGGTGGATATCATGGGGTGAATGAAAACAAATTTTTTCACTTTTTCACCTTTTTAGTGATGGAACTGCAAAATCTTACCACCATGCGTTAAAAATTTATTTAAGTATCCAACTGAGATGAAAATCCCGACAACAACCCATTGAGTCAAAGTGTAATCGACGATTCATTTAATAACTCAATAATAGATTTCCAATATTAAACAAAAACACAATTAAGGTATTTTCACCCCCTTAAAGACTGAATTTCGTAAATCCCTTAAATTGGCTAATATGTTTTTTTATGTCTGACCCATTTACGTAAAAGTCACGACGATAGGCCGTCGGGTTCGAACTATGTAGACGAATCTTAATAAGCACATTTCTTCCTTTATAAAACACATTTCACCCCTATTCAGTGGCGGTGCGTAAGGCCGTGCTCTCGTGCTGTAGCACCGAGTAAACTTTTACAAAGTTATTGTAAACTTAACTTTATTAAATTTCAGGTAATGTAACACAATTTGTACTTCTAACCTTTCTTTATAAGATATCGACTGCTTTGCGCTAAGTTTTATAGGCGGACGGAATTTTCTCAAGTAATTTCGCTCGTGTAAGCCGCCCTTTACTATGGTGTAAACCTGACTCAGTGCTCCCACGGACTAGCGCACGGCTGTCACTCCTCTTTCCTACCCCCTGTCCTAGCCAGAGGTGTAGAGAGACGCGGGAATCTCGCCTTTATCAACACCTGCTCCGTGCAACGAGCAGAGTAGCCCTGCTATCTACTGCGCAGGCGCGCGACAGTTACGTCAGCGCGTGGACAATGATGGCCGCTCGCGTCGCGCACGTGGTTGTACATTGCAGACTTGTAAACAAAGTAATTTTTGGTG
>PNEQ01071168.1:0-32441 GCA_003012365.1 Medauroidea extradentata
ATATATGTATGTATTATACATGTATCTATATATATGTATTATACATGTATCTATATATATATATATGTATTATACATGTATCTATATATATGCATTATACATGTATCTATATATATATGTATTATACATGTATCTATATATATATGTATTACACATGTATCTATATATATGTATTACACATGTATCTATATATGTATTATACAGGTATCTATATATATGTATTACACATGTATCTATATATGTATTATACAGGTATCTATATATGTTTTATACATGTATCTATATATGTTTTATACATGTATCTATATATGTTTTATACATGTATCTATATATGTATTATACATGTATCTATATATGTATTATACATGTATTATACATGTATTATACATGTATCTATATATGTATTATACATGTGTATGTGTATGTATTATAAATGTATATGTACGTGTGTGTATTGTACATGTGTATGTATATATACATGTAATTATGTATATATACATGCAATTATGTATATATAGGTTCACTATACACTGAGCACTCAGCAGAACTTTTAATTAATTAAAAATATGTTTTATTGAGCCAATTAGGTGGCAACTTTTGAGTGTGTTGAAACATTTGCACTGATTTTTAGTTACATGGAAGTTTTCATAGTAGAAATAGTAAAGATGGCTGCAAAACGGCTGTAAGAAATCTTTATGCAGTGCTCACGTTATCGTGAACAGTCTATACATATACATGTATGTATTTATACAATATATAAGTACTATATATACACGTATACAATATATATACTATATATACATGTAAATATATATACATGTATATGTATATATATTGTATACATGTATATATAGTACATATATATTGCATACATTTATATATAGTATATTTATGTATTGTATGCATGTATATATATATATATATATGTGTGTGTGTCCGTGTTGAGCTCTGTATATAGCGGTGTGTGTAGTGGTATGCATGGTATGTAGTGGTGTGTGGTGTGTGTTGTGTTTGTTGTGTGTAGTGGTGTGTAGTGGTGTGTGTATGTGTGTGTAGTGGTGTGTACTATAGTCGGCAATTACGTTGGCCTCTGAGCTCCCTAGTGTTGTTATTTTTACGAGATGGCGAAGAGAAACTGATATCCTGCTGCCCGGACCCACCTGCCAGGTTGATACTAGCATGGTGGAAAACATTCGGCGCGTTCCGTCGTGCACTACATAAGTAAAACAGATTTGTGAGTTGCACCAGTTGTGCTCGGGAATAAGTATATATCATTCAGGATAGGCGACAACTTTTATCTAAATCTGTCACGGTTTACTTCCGTCCTGTCAAATAAACGTTAGGTTTTGGCAAATCATTTAGTTTATCAAAATGAATGGAAATGTTGAATCGGTAACTAGCGAAAACCATACAGGATTTTTTTTTTTAAGATAGGGCTATATAGTAAAACAATTTCACTTGAATAATTTTGCGGCATCGAATAGACTGTTGGGTTTTAATGTATATCTCTCACAAAAATTCTAGAAATAAATGATCGTCGCTTTAAAGGCCAATTCAAATTGAAATTTACACGAGCTCCTTAGGTTTTCTTTGCCGTAACTATATGACAGAAATATCGCTCTATCCTAGTTATGTTGACGTTGGAGTTAGATTTCACGTATATCGTTTAGGGCCTACAGGACTAATAAATATTGATGACATTTTAAAAATGCTTGTTTAGGTGTGGCTTTGTGCATGAATGTACCTATCAGCGTTTATTACATTAAAACATTCGGCACGTTGGTGCAACTTTGGGTACAGATTTACCTTACGTCACAATATTGTCAGCCCCCTAAGATGAAACAATGTCTGAATTAAAAAATAAACTCTGCCAGACAAAATAAAAAGGCCGTCACACAGATGTAACTTACATAGCATACATAAGATAACAACTTTCATACTTGTGAAGAATTTCATTAATTCATTTTGTGAAGAACGCTAATTCGTAAACATTGCTATAACTGGTTGGTTACCATACAAGCCTTTTAAACAACGGTAGATTACATACCAGTTCATCCTAACTACACTCTAAGAGCACTGGTGCATGGTCCGAAAACTTCAAAACAGAAATCTGTTCGAATGTGTATCTTAGCAGAAGTTGGTGAGACGAGAAATGGTAAAAAGTGTGATAACTAAACCATATATGCAATTACTTGCTTATTTCAAAGTTTCTATGATGTAGGCTATACGTATCAGAACACGACGTCCGTACAGAAATATTCGATTATCACGACGTATGTTTATTACCTAAGGAATTACTGATTGTTTATAACATAATATTGTTAAGTAAGTTCTCGTTTTTGAAAATGCCGGATATTATATAATATACACAAACACGCACAATTATGCGTGAACAAATAATTTATACACATATACACATATAATGAACGGTAATAACAATAAACCAGCAAAATACATAATAAAAATTGGTCATATTAAATGACAAACTAAAAAACTTAGTTTACTATAGGAAGAACTCATTGTTAGTAAATGCAATTTCGTAAACAGTTTTTAAAATGTGCCTTGAATAAGTTATTTTGTTGCGTAGTTAAGTAAAACACGACAAAAATTTGAATTTGAATTTATTTATGGTTAAATGTTGCGGATTATCTGTGTGAAGGCTGCAGTGATATAAGTCACCAATTGGAACACAATAAATGTTAACGATTATAACAATTCCACTTATAACTTGTGTCATAAAACACAAGTAATGTTTTTTGTTTTGACATCTCCAGTAACATAACATCAACAACAATAATAGTAGTACAACTGGAAGCATTTGAATTCAAATGGCGATATTCTACATGCTATTCATGATTAGGTGTTTATTTCGCGTGCATTCGTACAGTTGAGGCCCTCTACTAAAATATTAACACTTCAATCCGACGGTCTTTGCAAATGGTCCGATTATCCATCACGAGGAAGTAGGAATACAAATGACCGCACATCGGTGGTTTCCTTTTATGTTTACTAGACAAATATATGCTAACAGAAAATGACTGCAGCCTGTCTAGAATAATAAGGAAAACTGAAGTATTACATATTTATCTGTAAAATTAGGCTACTTTCTGATAAACGCCGCATGTTGTAAAGCTGTCATATTTTTAACACTATTCGATACATAAGCCAAGATTGAATTTTCCATGGAAGCCATATTGCTACGTAATTACACTGAAAGAAAAATCTGTAGGAAGTCTTCCCCGCAAAATAATTTTGTAGTGGCCACTAAATAATTATGTGGTGGCCATAATATTATAGTGGTCACAACTAAAAGTATTTGTGGTGACTACAAAATAAATTTTCCGGGTGAATACTCACAAAATATTTTGTAGCTGCCACAGAATATTTTTTCCGTGCATGTTTTAATAATGATACAGCACACAAACGTACAGCAGAAATTTAAAATTAAATACAAGTAAAAAGTGTAAGTGTACATGTCGGACAATCCTGTAACAGAAATGAAAAAGTAGGCCTGATACCAGCAGACATTTAATGTGAGGAGTACAATCTTAGTACCAATTTCCGTTTAAGTGTGGATACTTTGATTTTAGTGGTAACTTTGACCAACTCGGAATATTTATTTTGGTGCCACTTGGTGAAGAAATGACAATCTTTATCGGCATGGATCAAACTTAAGGGTTTAAATATTTAACTAGAATTATTTATTTATCCTCTAAGTGTACCCAAAACAAATATTTTGAGTCGGTCAAAGTTACTCCAGCAGTCTGTGTTTGACGGCTGTTTATAAAAACAGCGAAGTTAACAAGCAGTATGCCTGATTGAACTTCACTCACACCCGTGTACTTTGCTGCTCTTGCAGTTGTTATCTGCGGAGGCTCGAGCAGACATTATTTGTCGCTTCTTCATCACAACACTAAATAATGATTTTTATTACTTCCCGCTCTCTGCTATGCATCACTTTCCCGAGCCTCTGCGGGCATTAACTGAGGGTCGATGTTTTCCTAACAGCCACTACATGGCCGGCTCGCAACCGTGTGTCGCCTCCTATCACCTCTTCCTTCCCCTGTCCCGCTGTCAGGCACCATCGCTCTGTCAGAAGCCAAGATAACTGCACACTATAGTATAGTGGTGTTTGTGGTGGTGTATGGCGCTGTAAACGCGTAGGTAGGTCACCAAAATTATGAAGTGAAGCCATTGATTGTGCTGTACTCATTTACGGCACTATTAAAAAATTTAGTATATTTGATAATGTAATCGTTTGGATCCAAAACGAAAAAAAGAGATGCAACGCAATCCCTTGCAATTATATAAACTGAAGTTAGTGACGACTGAAATAAACTTGAGGAATTATTTTGTTTGCAAGAAGCTTGTTATTAATTTTCCAAAACTGCTTCCCCTTTGTTCGCGGTTAAAGTCGAAATTTGGTTCTCAGAATAGGTTTTTGAAGAATATTCTGCTTAGTGATGCCAAATTAACTCTTGAAATTTCTTATTATGAAGAGTACATAAACATTCATAATAAGACAGTTATTGTCCAGTAAATGCTTGACAATATTCGTGGGCATATGTTTACGCAAGGGGGGGGGGGGGTATATATCAGCTGTCTCCTAAATCCGAAACTATCAACAATTCCCATAAAAAAAGCAAAGTGTGAAGCTGGATAAAATATATTATGAACGTGTTTCGTAATTGGAATGCATTTTAATGTAAAATGGGTCTTTACTTGTGTGTTCTGTTAAATATTTAGATTATTTAGATTTTTGTAGACTGGCTTAGTTTGGTGTTATATCACACCCCCCCCCCCCTCCCTCCGAACCATGAAATTAAATCCTGGAACGTAAAAGTTGTTGCTGCAAGTGAGACTTGGGCCGTTTTTGTCGCAGTGACAGTAACACGACATGGCTGCTGTAAGTAAGACAGCTATAAATTAAAGGATTTAGCGCTCAAACAGAGTAAGGGAGTGCCCACGGGTGTCGGTGGGGTGCAGGTGGATAAGGCTGGCTTGCGGCGGAAAGGGCCAGAAAAACACAAGGTGCGGAGAAAAAAGTGAAGGGAAGGTTTTCCACTGGAGTTTGTCACACCCGCGACCTCTTGAACCTTTATCCGCCATGCTAGCTTTCTGCCGTGATATGCCACGTTGAACGTCTGCGTTGAGGCTGTTCAAGTGCTAACATTTGTTTTCGTAAGTTTTTTTTTATGTAATTTGAAGATCTGACGAATTGTCGAAATCAAATGGTAAATTATGTTTAGCACAGTTACATACGTTCATTTTAATGTTAAATAATTTATTTATTTGATTTGATTTGATTTTACGCACCCTCGAACAACACATGGCATTGGTGAAGAAATACGGTGGAAAAGAGGGAAGGAATCTGCCAGGACCTTTTTAAGGAATCAACCCAGCATTCGCCTGGAGTTATTTCGGAAAACCCTGGAAAACCGAAATCAAGATGGCCGGAGCTGGGGATCGGATCAGGATCCTCTCGAATACGAGGCTAGTGTTTTACCACTGCTCCATCACGCTCGGTTCCATACTAAATCCTACGCATAGGTGATTCACAATAAAGTGAGCACTTTTAAAGACCATCTTCTCTGCGATAATAATTAAAAACTATTATTTACTGTGATCTCGATTGTTAACTTCTGAGTACGGTACAATCTATAATCTTTTATAGTTAGTTTGATAGCTTCGTTTGTAGTTTCAAGTGGCAGGAAACTATAACAGTCCGAAATATAAATGTAACTATGGTTTTTAAACGTGCTTACTTTATCCGGAACCAAATATACTAATTAATCACAATATTTTGTTCTGTCTCAAGTAATGATCTAATTCGTGGACATCCCATGAAGTAATTTGTTTCTAATTGGTTCTGTTTGCCCTCTATCAGTAATTTAAGTGACTATGTGACGGGTTCTTAGGAATTCTCCCATACGATTGTGTATGTAAACAAATAGACTTTTTAGGGATTTTGGGGTCGAAAATAAATATTCTGAAAAACATAGTGAGCTCTGGTTGAGAAAAATTGTGTATTAGGGAAGGACGACTATTTTAATATGTTGCTCATTTAAAATTAGTTTTCATTAATACCGTCCGGCCGAAGGGCACGTAACATTTACATTGAATCTTATAAATAAAATACAAAGTAACACCATTTGTAAACCCCAAAATCAAGTAAATGAAACTTCTTTATAGTGTACTGGTGTCTTCAGAAATTATTAAAACGTTCATGCGAAAAGTACACTTAATTAAAATTTTCGTACTGTTATTTTATATGCGTTACCCCTTGTATTATATTTCATTACATCTCTAGACATTATTCAAGCGGAATTTCTTTGAGAATTTTAAATATATTTGGTAAAAAAATACGATAAATATGTATATCCAAGCTAAGTATAGAAAATAACTATGAAGGACAAATAATAACAGAACAAATGAAGTGAAAAAATGATTGCCTTTCACGTCAAACTACTTCAAGATTCAATTCTCAGCTATCGTCCAGGGGGCCGATTAAATATGACCACCTGCTATTTGCACCGATGCAGCGCAACGCAAGTGCAGAGCAAGTTAAACGGGTTCTCAATGACATTACGTGAGTATATAATTCCAATACAGCGCAACCAGACGCAACGCAGGTGCAAATTTTGCGTTGCACCCATAGAAGGCGATATTTAATCGCCCCCCAGACTGAGAATGTGTTATGGCCAAATAAGACAAAACGAAAAATTAATTATACCTATTACAACAGTAAATTTATTAGTATATATTTTTGTTGAATTATAGCTCAATCGTAAACGTATATTTATATTTTCCCACTATATTTCAGTAAGAGACTGTAATTACATTAGAGACGATTTTGGTAACTGTTGAATTATATTATGTGTGACTATGTATTTTACAATTTAGACACTGTCAGTTTTGAATGGATAGTTTTCACCTTTTACGATTTCAATAAGTAAAACGTTTATTTTTTTTTATCATACAATGCAAGTACAGGAGTATTAGATAAACATATGAATTACCGTACCTATATGTAAATGTTTCACCAATATCTCTTTACACACACAGACACACATATACACACACACACACACACACATATATATATATATATATATATATATATATATATATATATATATATATATATATATATATATATATATACACATACAACGTGTTCCCAACGGTAACCGACAAACTGAAACCACGTGTGTCGGGGTACCACGTCAAGTCAGAAAAAGATAGGAACCTTGGGTCTCCGAAGCACCGTTTCCAAACTACGGCCAAAACGCTGCAGCCAATAATAAGTGAGCGCGCGAACTCTGAATCGTGCCGCAGGAAGCGTTGTTGCCAGATCGTCGATATCTACTCTAATCTCTTAAAAAATAAGGCTAAATTGAATCTTTTTCTTCAACACAAAATAAATTGCCCAATTTAACTTGTTTAACTCATGCAATATTCTCAACCTCAATTTGTTTTATTTAGAGAAAAATAAAACAAACCAGCTCTGGTGATTATGAAGACGAGGTCTCATTTTATCGTTTTATTATTTATTTTTATAGGTGGAGGAAACAAGGTAGCTTTTGTAAACTTAAATGAACATGCGTGTTTAACAGATTATTATTTCTGAGACTGATTTTAAAAACTTACAGTTAGTAATACAAAATAAAACAAAGTGATCTGTACGTGATTTGAACCGAGGTCTCCGGACCTGGAGTGGACCACGCTCACCACAGGGCTACGAACACAAGTTAAAGCTTCGGCTGTCTGCAGTGGCACTATGGGACGCTTCCCACTTGGTTCGCCTTTGTCTAACTAACCAACTATGATTAGGGCCCGGTAGTTTTTGTGAAAAGATTTTTGCAGCACTTTGTTTCTGTGCCTTACGTGCGCACCTGCATCTCTGCTTTGTGGTCAGTGATTGGATTACGTAACACTCAGCGGTTAGAGGTTAAACCCGCAAGTCACAGACGTGTTGTATCACAGTTATCCGTGTACTGATTGGCACAGTCAAATGAATAATGACTCTGCACAAAAACGCTGTCAATAATCATGAAGTTGAGGTGCAGGTGTGCACGTAAGGCCCTGAAACAAAGTGGGGCAAAAATCTTTTCGTGAAAACAACCGGGTCCTAGCTATGATCACAGTAGATATCGACGATCTGGCAACAACGCTTCCCACGGCACGATCCAGAGTTCGCGCACTCACTTCTTATTGGCTGCAGTATTTTGGCCGTAGTTTGGAAACGGTGCTTCGGAGACCCAAGGTTCCTATATTTTTCTGACTTGGCGTGGTACCCCGACACGTGGTTTCAGTTTGTCGGTAACCATTAGGAACACGTTGTATATGCTTTACAGCTTTTGAATATAACAGTATCAGAGGAACTTTTCTGATGTCTAGTTTTCGTAAAGAGCAATTATTGTTTAAGTTACGTAGCCTTTACTGCATCTACTGTGGAATTCATATAATTTCGTATACTCGCTCACAGATACTGGTTGTAATATGTAAACAGTACATCGCCTACAATTTTAGGCTACCACGCTAAATAATTCAATACCATTTATTTTATTTTCAATAACTTTATCGCATTCCCAAACAAATTATTTTATCCATTGGTAGTGATATTTATTCGTAAAAATCTACAGTTTCAGTAATATATTATCCTGCGTAATATCATTAAATTATATTAGGAAACAATAGCTGATTATGATGGAGAATAGTGTTATCGGTAGCATATTTCAAAATAGTGAAGATAAGACAAATGAAATGTTTCAGAAATAAAAAAAAATCTGTTAAAAACATTAAATCGCAAGTGTTTGTTTTCCCATCTTATCTTTCCGACGCTTTTTAATGTAAACATGTAGGCTATAAGTTATAAGTGGAACTAATAAACGTAATTCTCAAAATTTAATGTTTGAATTCACGATAGAATTCGTTAATTTATTTGATTATTATTCTTGACGAGAAGCTCTCCAGACAGGGTTACCGTGAACTGTCATATACGATAAAATACTTATGTATATATTACTTACTGTTACTGTGTGTAATTGTATATCATCGATAAGGACTGATTTTATTTTAATATAGCGATATGACTAGTTTAATTAATATCTGTTGCATTCCCAGAATTTTTTTAATGTAACGTCATCTCCTAAGCCTATCTTAAGAGTGCGTGGTACATAAATAAACGCTGAAAAAAATCAATTGATTTCTACGCTTTTTTCGAAACCAATATGGATAAAGTGCTCAATGACGATCCTAGATAATGGTATTTGTCCAACTTTATGAGTAAATATTTATCCAGAATTACTAATTTGTTACGCGTGATCTCTTGCGCCGCAGTTAAATGTACGAGGTTCCGGCGTCAGAGATTGTGCCTCAGAGGTTCGTAACACTGGAAACAATTTTGTTTAAAATGTTGGCTAAAACAGTTTTCTAGGATTGCTGTTGTTTAATTTTCTCAAATTGTCTTCAAGAAACCTACAGTTATAGATTAATACTCTTAGCGTTGTGTTACGTACCGCGCCCTCTTAAGAGGCCGTGGCAGTGTTTCAGGCGCATGTATGCAACCCGCATTAACTCAATATAAATCAAGGCTAATTTTACGTACTCTATAGCAATAACAGTATTACAAATATCAACGTTATCTTCGGGCTTTATAAAAGACACAGCCGTTATTAATGGAGCTGCATTCTGCAAAATACCATAATAAGCGGTTACAATAGCAACGTGATACTAAATAAACGTTTCGTAAAATGTGTAGCAACCATTAATGGTACTTGACTTCGACAAACGCAGCGAAAATTAGAACGACTCTGTCTCTTATAAAACTTGAAGATAATGTTGATATTTGTAATACTGTTATTGCTATAGAGTACGTAAAATTGTCCTTGATTTATATGGTGTTAATGCGGGTTGCATGCATGCACCTGAAACACTGTCACGGCCTCTTAAGGTAGCCGTCTGGGTGAACGCATTTTGTGCCATCGACGCCCAGAAGTGCGGGAGCGGTAGGACAACACAGCACGCGCATCACGCCTCCCCCTAGCCATTAGGCGAAAGTTACTGAACTTGTGTGCAGTCAACTCGCTCCTATGAGTCTTTCCGTGGTGACCATATATTATTACGTAGCATCAAACAAAACAAGTGTATTGTACGTACCTATAACTTTAAAAAGATTCTACGTAAATAGTTTACATGCCTGAAAGACGACGACAAAAACACCCATTTTCGCAATTTTCGGCTGCTAAAAAAATATGCTTTAACGAGTAGTGTTGAACCTGAAATAGGTATATACACATGCAACGTTCGTTGAATGCTATTAAACAGGCAACACCCATGTTTGTGTGTTGAGAAATTTTCAAATCTTGTAACGTCCGTAGCTCTGCACACCTGGGCAGGTGGCAACTTTATATACGTCTAGAAATAATACCTTACAAACTTCTTCGTTAATTTTTGTAAGTTAATTGGTTTGTGTTTTTTTTTTTTTTTTTTTTTTTTTCACTCCGCAATGTAAAACACCAACTTTGCTTTAAACCATTGTCAG
Organism: Medauroidea extradentata; assembly: GCA_003012365.1. Taxonomy (NCBI): domain Eukaryota; kingdom Metazoa; phylum Arthropoda; class Insecta; order Phasmatodea; family Phasmatidae; genus Medauroidea; species Medauroidea extradentata. The sequence continues at coordinate 10,547 of PNEQ01071168.1, forward strand.
TCTACTCCCCAGCCAAATCTAGGAAATAATGCGTACCAACGACAAAATCCTAGTCGGAAACAATCTCATTACATGCGGTCGCAGCTGAAGGAAATGGCGATTTCAGTCAGTTGATTATTTAGTATACAACAAACCAAGCTAATAAAGAAAGTTTGCAGCAACAATCCATTAACGACTGCAAACCCTCTGTGCACAATCATAAAAAAAAAAACCTTCGGATAAAATTTAACGAAAGTAATGTAACTAGGCTATAACTAGGGACCCCGGTTTTTCGCGAAAAGAATTTTGCCACAGATTGTTTCAGTAGCTTACGTGCACATCTGCAATTCTGCTTCACAGTTATTGGCAGCGCGTCTATGCGAAGACCAGTATCTCATTTGACTGAGCCAATTACAATAACATTCATTAAACGCCACACGTCTGTGATTTGCCGGAAGAAGCCCAAGGCTCGTAAGAGCTACAATATCCAATCACTGACCATGAAGCAGAACTGCAGATGTGCACGTAAGGCACCGAAACAAAGTGAGGCAGAATTCTTTTCGCGAAAAACAAGGGTCCCTAGGTATAACGCAAATAAACCATTAATGTTGAAGTAAAATTAAATTACGTTCACAGTAAAAAATTAGTACTTTTACTAAAAATTTGAAAACCATTTTCCAAAAAATATTTATGTAAGTTTACAAAATTTTTGTAATTTTTGTCTGTACATTTACCAGCGTATCTGTGCACTTACCAATAATTTTACATTTGCAAATAAATTCTTGTAGATTTTGCAACAATTTTAGAAATGACACAAAAAATTTTGCAACCAGTTTCCGAGAATTTTTTTGTAAAAGTACAATATATTTAGTAAAATGTGACAGGTCGTCGAAGGTTAATTTGTTCCATATCAAACACTGCTCATAAAAATACATATTTCTATTCCCCAAAGGTATTTCGAAGATTTGGACCACTTTAATGACCTCCTGAAATCTTGTTGTAGTGCCTAGACTAATAAATGTCTTGACATTAGTTTACAAGCATATTCTTGCAAAAGTATTTTTTTTTAATTGCGTGTGTCATTACTTAAATAACAAATATTTTATATCTGGCCTTATTCAGCGCGTAAGGTTAAACTCTGTGTTGAGTGTCATTTTTATGATAAGTTCAAGTTATTAGTAGAACCGCTAATTTTTTATGAAAAGGACTCTTCATCACTGTTTCAATGCTTTACGTGCAATTGGATCGCGGCTCCTCCTATCAAGGCAATCCGGGTTCGATTCCCGGCGGGCCGGTCCCCTAATTTTCGTATGTGGGAATAGCGCCGGATAATGCCGTTGGTCAGCGGGTTTTCTCGGGGATCTCCCGTTTCCCCGCACGCTCATTCTGGCGCTGCTTCATACTCATATCATGTCACCCCTCCCCAGCACTAAAGACCTCGTTGTTAAACGCTGACAAAATCTCTCTCACTCACCCTTACGTTAACATCTGTAGCTGTGCTTCATGGTTATTGGTAGAGTGTGTTTATGCGGATACGTGGCTCATTAGACTGTGCCAATGAGAACAAGGTTACTGCAACACCATGCGTCTGTAATTTCAGGGTCGATCTGAGAGTAATAAACTTTCAATCACTGACCATGAAACATTTTCGTGGTGCAAGATTCTTTTCACAAAAAATTAGTCGCTCTAGTTATTTCTGACCCAGCAATTTTTGTGAATTTACGTTATTTTACTTTAGAGGAAGTTAGCATAAGAAATAAAAAAGTTGTTGCAGAATTCAGTTACAGTATAGTATTTTGGAGCAACTATCCTCACATTTAGAGGAGCAAAAAAAAATGAACATAGGCCTAAAAACGCTCCTACAGTGCATGATGTGCGGGATTGATCATGCAACTATGGAATTCTCCATCGGACAGTGTCTGCCGTCCCACGTGCTGTGCATTATAACCTTATGTATTGCCAACTGTACTGCAGAAATGGTGCATTTTCGGACCTAGGTTCATACAATATTATTTTTGTTACTTTAGATGTAAGGATTGTTCCTCCGAAATATTGACTTGCAATTTTTGTACATTCTATATATAGGTTCACGTTAAACTGAGCACTTTTGAAGACCATCTTGTCTAGAATAAGAATTAAAAAATATTGTTAATTGCGACCTCAAATGTTAACTACGTAGATATAATCTATACACTTTCAGTACGTTGCTTTGTTTACATTAAAATGTGACAGGAAACTGTAAATAATCTGAAAAGAAACAAATAACTGGGGTTTGAAAAGTGCTCACTTTATCACGAACTACCTGTATCTGTAAAGTTACAGCATATTTAGTTTAGATCTATAATATTTTTAATAATAATAATAATAAATGTGGTGCAGTTGTATGGCAGAAAGTCAACAGAACTGATCGAGCTCATAGTAGTAACACACTAGACTCACATTCAGGAGGACTCAGGTTCGATTCCCAGCTCGGCTATCCTGATTTCCGTTATTTCCCACGCTTTCCTTAAATAGCTCAAGGTGAATGATGGTGTGGCCCCTTCATAACGCTCATGGCAGATTCTTTTCCTGGTTTTTTGGTTTCGTCTCCAGTAACCTCGCTGTCGACGTGACGTTGAGTCCTACTCTTGGCTTTAATAATAATTATTATTATAATAATTGTAATAAATATCGTATGGGTAGGGCACCCGAGGGCACCCGGAACTGTATATTTACGACATGAGACGACGTCCTACAATGGAGAGGCGCCGGAATGATAAGGGCGGAGGTAAAGAGAAAACACGCCGACCAGCTACATCGTCCGGCACGATTCCCTCACGCGAAAATCCAGGGTCCGACACCACAGGGGCTCGGACCCGTATCGTCTCGTTAGGAGGCGAACGGTCCCACGCGGCCCCTACTGCTATTATTATTAATATTACTTCCACCACCGCCACTACCGACTTAACTGTGTTAAGAGGGCGTGGTACATAATTCAACGCTAAAAGCATTAACCTGTAACTGTAGGTGTCTTGAAACCAATTCGCTAAAATTAAACAATAGTACGCTTAGACGATAGTTTTAGCCAACGTCTTAAACAAAATTGTTTCCAGTGTTACTAACTTGTGAGGCACAATCTGTGACGCCGGAACCTCGTGCATTCAACTTCGACGCAAGAGATCACGCGTAACGAATTAGTAATTCTGGATAAATATTTACTCATAAAGTTGGCAAATACTATTATCTGGGATTGTAATTGAGTATTTTATCCATATTGGCTTCGAAAAAAGAGTAGAAATCAATTGCTGTTTTCAGCATTTATTTATCTACAACGCACTCTTAAGGCGGTTCAGGAGTCAAATTTTTTCCCTCTAGATTTTAAACGTGTTACATTGTTTCGTGGTATGACACCAACGGTAGCTTGATGAAAACACAATGCAAATAACGTACTCAATTATTTAAATAAACATAAATGTGTAAACTTATTTTTTGCTTCAAGTAACATTAAGAAATTTTTATGACAAAATTAAAGTTTCGCTGAAGTATTTCTTGACGTCACCGCAATGTCGTTCTGCCTCTTGATCAGTCAGGCTCGTGTTCTAGAACCATGTGTGTATTTGCCTGAAGACGAGAACAGATTCCAGTTCCTGGAACGTCGTTTAACTTTTCATATCTGGATATCTATACTGTGTTTTGTCTCGTTTCATCTCATCGTTGTGTCGTATGTTTGTGGTTCAGATATGTTATGTCCCCAAAGAAGACCTCACACCTGTCTGCCTTGGTGGTATCTGGGATTTTTCCTCTCTTATTTTTTTATTTGTCTGTTTTTGTTTTTATTTGACCCGATTCAATTTATGAAATTTTATATAGTGCATGTATCCTGTCGACTAAAGCATACTCTGCTTGCATGTTTTACTGTGCGCTGTAGTTTTCTTTTGCAGACCTCTGCATCGAAAAAGAGTATAAAGAGTATGTCCAAAAAACTGCATCCAGGCATGCACTCACATCGCACAACTCTTCGAAAGATCATGGTCCACTCATAAAAGTAATTCTTGCGTATAGAACGTCTTTCCTGAAAGTGGGAAATTTCCTTGTCTAAAGCAGCCTATTGTTATTTTGATATCAATGATAAATGCTCTTTCTGTTGTGTCAGTTACGGTAGTTATAAGAAGCAATGTAGGACTTAGTTGTGATGTTTCAGTGGATGTAAGTTTTCACTTTTAGTTATAGCAACCCAGCGAGGGGTGATAAGAAGACAGCCTGTAACAAATAACTTCTCTGTATGCGCATTAACACCATTTTGATAGGTTACATTTTCAGAAACCCGCCATGGAATGTAACATATGGCTGCATAACAATTCTTCCACGAAATCGGCCAGAAGGCCGACTCAAAAACTGTAAAGCGTTTTTAAAAATTAAACAACTGAAGTTGGATATGTTTGGTTAGTCACATGACCAGGTTCTGTCTATTACCAGGATATATCGGAATGCCTGCTAGAAATTTTGGGTTTAAAGACTTCGGAAATAAATAATTATACGTTTTAAACATTTATTAGATATTTTCCTAAATTCGACGACCGCACAGCATTTTAACACTTAATTATTTTTATATAGCGGTAACCGGCCATGTATCGTGGTATACCTTATGGTCATGGGTTCCTATTCGTGCTGTTTTTGCGACCTGAAAGGCAGCAGATATTGCAAAACCGTTACATAGAAATGTTGGAAATTGTTTGTACTATATAGCCCAATTTTTTCAAAACATAAGTTTATATAATTTTGACTAACTATCGACTTAATCAATTAACCAGCCCAAAATATAGACACTTGAGTTATGCGATATCAGCTCCCTTTCAGGATTTAAAAAATTGAACTTACTAAAATAGCAAAAATGGGGACCTATGGCATTAATATCGCGATAAACCACTTTGCGGGCTAACAAAACTAGGCAGGATCTGTACACATTGTTCACTAGGTCGTCAACAGAGAGCAGGCATGTGCAGTTTCATCAGTTAGTAAGCAATGTGTAATATCACAGTTGTAATGTTTAACATAATTTTGGTACTGAAATGTGAAGCCTTTTCATCACAAAGTATGGTTGTTTTACCCTATACGTGATTTTACAACGGCATTGGTGCACGGCCATATTCAATTTACAGTATTCTCCACGCTACAATTATTCCTGAAGGTGTATCTCTAAATGTTAGTCTACTACACCTTTTTACATTGTTATTTAGTAAATTACTTCCATATTACCTGACATTTGTTGGAATATAAGAAATAACACACTCATTTTCATCTTCCATAAAATCTTAGTATGGAAGTAATTTTATTATCTAGCAATGTAAAAAGTCGTAGTAGACTCACATTTAGAGCATGAATTGTCAAAAATCTTGATTCGCCTTCAGGAATGCATGTAGCGGGGGAAATAATCTAAATTTAAAATGGCCAACCACCCTTTACCTAAAGTATTCAGTCGACATATGCACGCCAACGCCAGAAGTTCGGTGCTTGTTCCAACAGTCTTGTCTCAGACACGTGGCGACGGACCTACTTCTTGCATTACACCTTGTCACTAGCTGGTGGGACCAATTAAGAGTGGTAACTGGTGTAAGAGAGTGAGGAACAAACGCAGATAGATGCGGTTAAACAGCCTTGAAACGAGACCAAAGAAGCTTTAATGAAAAGAAACTGTGCTAGGTTGGTAGGGAGAGGAAGAGAGAAGTCGAGGGCATTTGTTTCTCTCTTTCTTCGTATCTGTAACTAGGAAGTGTTCTAAAGGAGTTTTGCGAGGAAGGGGTGGTAAGGGACTGTAGTTTCTCCCCCATCCCCTCCTGAATTGGAATATGGAAGGGGGGTAGCAGTGGGTTGATTAAACCCGCCCCAAGCAGTTCTCCTCAGGAAAGTCTAGCCCATTCTGCTTCCCAGTGCTTCTTTTTGCTTTTCTTCTCTCGCCACTTTAATCTCCCTTCTTCTCTTTCCTCCCCCTATCTTCCTCTGGCTCATTCTCTCTCTCCTCCGCTGTTTGCTGAGCCCCGCCAGATAGCGATGAGGTACTCGGAGGAAAGGATTGCTGGTGCGGTGGTTCGAGGCCGCCACCTGGGAGGGAAAAGCTCGCAAGTGTGGTTACGACTGCCCTCAACGCTCCACCTCTTTGGCTGCTTTACTTCCCTAATAACTCCAAATACAACCTTCTTTCATTATTCATTACTTTTACTCGGTCGGTCGTTGCAGAAATATCGTACTTGGAAGTTGTATACGCGGGCATTCCCTTCAAAAATGTAGTTAATGTGTCCAGGGCAAAAATGTTTAGCTGAGGTCAATATTTTTTTTTTTCGGGATGCTTTTTTTTTACAAAAATTCAAACCTAAGAGCAGTCAAATGATGCACAATTGTTTGTAGGCGTTTTGCCAGTTAATTCACCATTCGTTTGCAAGAAAAAATGTTTTGCTTGATTTCAGCTAGTTTTCATAATTGGCGATAATTCGAGTACAAAAATTTGGAAAACTGTTACGTTTATTTCTACCGAATAACATAAGTACAAAGTATGATATATTTGTGACATAAGAATGCATTAATGTTTCGTTATGAAAATTATGTTAATTAAAAAAATATTTTCAACGTTACTGTAAAACTGTCTGGCGTGGCCTAAGGGGATAGCTTCAATGATACATTATTCGTAACTTTTTTCAGTACACAGACAATTAATTTTAAAAAACATTTTCAAAACTCTTCTTACGTAAATTCTATGTAAATTTCATTAAATTATTTTTTTATCCGCAAAATATGTTAATTTCAGATTTAAACCGTAGGCCTATGCTGAATTTGTTACGCTTCACAAAGAACTTAATGATACAGTTGAAATAACAGCACACTAAATGTTAAATTACTCGTCCTGGAATAGTACCATTTACTTAGCCTATACGAGTGCGTTATACTTGTAAAAATATTTTTTGCGTTCATGTCAAGTGTTCTTGAGATGTGATTATTCCAAATCAACGTATTGTCATAAAATAATTGTAGGCTAACAAAGGAGACTCGTTTAAATAATGTACACCAGTGCTGAAGAAAGGAGTATAATTAGTCCTGCACTTAGCTTATTGTTAAAACAGAAAGTAATACGTTGTAACTGGATGATAGGTAAAACTTTTTGGTGTAAACTTTGCAAAACTTTCGTAGATACTTGTGCCAATTAATTAAGTATACATAAAACAACATTATCTCTGAAAATATTTTGTCTTCCACACATCCTGTTAATCTTCACTACTATTTCATAGGATTCCTGGTCTGTGAATTATTCATTCCGCATTTATATTTGCGTTAAAACAAAAGTAAACTGTGAATTATATTAGAACAATTACATTGTCCTAGAACTTTCAGTCTGGCTCTCGTAATTATTACCGCATAAAATACGCTTTGATTAACTATGATAAACTGAATGTAAGTACATTTAGTATACGATGGCCATATATTTTATGGATTTAAACGTAGCTGCCACGTACTTATTTACTTGCTCGGGAACATGCAAACCATTGCCATTTTGATAAAGGCGCATAGTTATTTCTTTCTATGCTGATCGGTGTAGTATCTGCCTGCACAGAGACCGTTGCTGATCAACCGAGTAAGCAGCTTTAAAGACAATTGATTATCACCAAAAATTCAAATGTAAGTAAATGATTCAAAAGTAAAGTTTTGTTTAATTGTCATTTGTTTGAACTTGAAGATATTCCCTGCAAACTTATTTAACTGAACTCAAGGATAATATATAGCATTATTTGCACGCCATGGAAATATGCGGGTGTTTGGGTGTCGCAAGTCTGGAACTATTATCCTTGCTTTTCTCCTTGTTTAAGTAAACACTTGAAGACTCACCAAGAACCAACAGACTAAGCGGTACTTGATACAATATGAGCTACTCTCTTAAAATACACACTTGAAAATTCACGATAAGTCAATCAAAATCTTAATTTAAGGTATTCAAAATTTAACACGAGAGAAATTAACCCGTAATCAAAGTTTCAACTGACGGCCTCTCCTTCGACTCATTCAATTACCCCGCTCTAGAGCAGAAAAAAAAATCACCATTTGGTGCGAAAAAAAGTAAACAACATAACCAAAGTCACGAATAAATGGAATTGAATGCACTGTGTTCAAACTACCGAAGTAACAAGCATGAAATTAATATTAAACTATATCTAAATATAGGTGAAATAACGCGTAAGGAATGCACTGTGGACCAAAATATTTTGCATGTAGATAATATGTATAATTTTTATTCCCGCCATCGTTAAATCAAAAGCATTAGAGGCTTCCTTAAAGTTCCTGGTGATCGACAAAATCTGGTCACGAGAGTGACCTATTGTACTCAAGCAAGTGAGTTTTCAAAAGCGCCTAAGGTGACTGCATGTGTGGACGAGCTGTGCGCGTTTCAAGCGATAGAAGTGCGGGAGAGCTAAAGGTGGAGCAGGTACGCGCTCCACGCTTCACTGTAGCTTCTAGACGCAAGTAGATGAAATGGTGTGCAATCTTCTCGTCGTTAAATAGCAGTTGAGGGCAGGGACGGATCTAAGCTTTCCTTTGTCGGGGCAAGAATTGTTTTTTTTTTTTTTTTTTTTTTGCTTCCCCGCCCCTCCTTTCCTTCCCCTTTTTTCCCAACAGTCCAATCAACCCAACAGTAATAAACGTATCTTGCATACGTTGTTTTGCGCTTGCCTGAAGAACAGTAAAAAAAATTTATTACTTACTAGCTTCCATTAGCAATATTTTAAATGTGATTTCTAATTTAAAATATTGTGTTTTTAACGCTGTTTGATGTTCAAGTATATAATAATACAAAAATCCAAAACTAGAAAAAGTCTAAATATTGGTATATATCGTATCTTTTTTACACTCGTTTACATTTAATTCCCAAGTTCGGCACCACCAGCGCCCCCTCTAACCCAGCGCCCGGGCCAGCTTGCCCCTCTCCTCCCCCCATAGATCCTCCCTGGCTGTGGGGCATTTAGAGGTTATCGTGTCATTTTCGGCGAGCCGTAAACAGTAGTGACTGGGGTCACGTGAGGTGACACTTCTATAGGTCGTTCGGGATAAAGTGAGCAATAAAAATATTAACTTTTGAGAAATATCACTAGCCGTTACTGCAATATAATTGAATATTAACTCTAGATGCCTTCCTGCTTGTTTAGTTGGCATATAGTTTCGTGTCTTTTCCTCGAATTCAAATACAACAATGCTGAAATAACAGCAACCGAAATCAATATAATTTTGTTTTATGTAGGTAATAGACTTATTTTGATCAAATTTTATAGTTCCTCACTGACTGCACAGTTCATCTTACAAGCGCAAGCAACAAGTGACGTGTCCTGAGCGCTTAAACATGTCCGGTCGTTAGCCGTTACGAGCGGAAAGATACGTATTAGCTCAACATAGCAATTTATCAGAGCTTTTCTGAGTGCTCACTTTATTCCGAACCGCTTCTACGCAGTTTTCTGCTTGCTTCAACTGTGAGTACATATTAATGTAAGTTAATGTGACGTTATTATTCACGGGGTTGGCCTCGGTAGCGTATTCGGTACGGCGCCGGACTACGGTGTTAACAGGTCCTGGATTCGATTCCCAGCTCGGGCATGATGTGTTGTCCTTCACCACACTTCACCCTCATTGGTACTTAAGGCCATGCTCTTTAGTTTCTGCTGGTGTTGTGATAATTGTTTTTTATGCTTAAACGAGAGCAGATATCACAAATCTGTCTGCAGTTAAGCTTAAAATTGTTTTAGCCGTGATAGCTAATTTTTTTTTCGAAGCAAGAAAATATACTGTTTCGAATGAAATGTCCAGTAACCATAATATCGTTAGTTACTTAATCAGCTAAAGCCGTAGTATTTACTGCTATGAAAAAATCACCCGATGTGGAGAAGATAACTCTTTTGCGGGCGGTAAGAAGGGCATAAGTCATGTAATATTATAATGGCACTTATGTAGTTCTTCTTGTTCAGGAAGGTGGTGCGAAGGCTAAAGAAACGTGTTAATATAATTAAAATTGTGCCCTATTGAACGGCTACTGATAGCTGCAAGAAAAACACAAGTCTCAACGGGTAATAATTCGACTTATGCTCATCTTAACGCCCTCTAAAGAATTTTAAACAAGATAGTCAGACATAATTTCGATATCTGCTCTCGTTTAGGCGTAAGCAATTAATATCGCTAAAATAGAAGTAGAAACTAGAGAGTATGACCTTAAGACCTCATAGTTAAAGGGCGTAAAATCTTCTCACCTCTCAACTGCTATTTACGGTGAAAAATTAATTATTTATAAATTTACGATGTCGCCCCAATGTTTTTAAGACATTACTGTTTACGGTTGATACGTGATTTGCTTTTCTGTGCCTCTTTTGTATAATCCGACGTCAAGATTATCATATTTAAAAGGACTTAACAAAAAAACACAATTTCGTTATTATCGACCACGACGCTCTACATAATAGTGGAGGGAAATGTATTTAAACGGTGTAAAGTTCTAAAAAGTGCATAAGCAAACATCAGTCGCACACCTTGAGCAGTTTTAGAATAATCTTCCGAAGCTCGATGGCATTATAGCGGCCGCCTCATGAGAGGGGGAGGGGGAGGGTTAGGCGAAAATTCGTAAGGTGCTACGAGCGAAGTCAGCAGGCACATGTATTGTGATATCGCCTCTACGGCCAAAGCTGTCTGCGTGCGAGCAGTGTTCCCGCCATAATGTTTTTACTATGAGACTTGCGTAAACGTAGAACCTACCATTTTGTTGAACCTGTCACTGTTGCGAAGTCCATTATAATTGGGGACCTGAATTCCAGACCATGCTAACTCCAAAATGTAACAAATACCAATAAACGTAATATATTTTTTGCGTCCGTTTATATCTATCTTAAGTGTGTTACTTATCAAAAGACAATAATTCGACTATGGTTAATAACATATTTCAGATAGAAATAAATGCATACAATAAATATATTTACTTTTTTTTGCTCAATTCTTAAATCTGGAGTTGATATGGCTTGGAATTCAGGTCCGTAATTATAGAGTTCAGTTTCGAACAAATCCGGTACACATGTTTTGAGAAACAACCGTCTGAAAATGCATATCAAGCCAAATTCATGGCTTTAAAATATAGCTTCCAATTTGCGTGGTTGTGTGAAGTGAGTTTTCTTTTCGTAGATAAGCGTTGTGGACGCATGTTTACATGTCGCTGGGGAAAAAAAAACGTAATTCCGAACACGTCGCATGCAGTTCCAGCGCCAATTGGGCGGGTAGTTTCTTGTTTACTTGTAACTAACTTTTGAGGATTAAAATTAAAATTTAGAGTTAGTACGGATATAAAATAATAATTAGCAGAATTTTTAATCTTAGGTTAGCTGGCTGTTACGTATATTTACATATTTGAGACTGAAATCAGTTAATAGATTTTATATTCAATTACGTTTACACAGATTGAAACAGTAAAGATATGTTAAAAAATAAGACCTTAAAATAACTGTTAACAATTCTCTATCACCTACTTACCTTTATTTTTTGAATAACTAACATAGAATTTGTGTAAGGGGAAATTCGACTAAAACACGATTTTATGGACGCCTTCCCCTTGGCAAGCGGCTTCTTCACTTGTGCGTGCCACATTGACTGCGAAAACACCTGCTTACAGGGGCGAGAGTTGCTCACGGTGTCAGTCCCACGTTGCAGCCTAATTAGACGCTGCTTGCCTGGGCGTCCTCCTAATTAACCGCCGCCCATTGTCTGCATCTCGATCCTCGACCCGCGAGTCCTGATTTATCGCCACGCGGGATCGCGCCGCGTTCCGCTGTTAATGAACGTTTTCGCGCAGCTCCGTCCGTAATCTCATTGCCAGAGTTCTCTTTTTACCGACCAACCTAGCACCCCTCCCCGGCCGCCACTGAAACAAAGCGACTTGCAGCGCGGATGAGCCGCGGAGAAGAAAAAGAGGTTCAGGAGGGGGAGGAAGGTGGCTGGGATTTTTTTTTTCGCGAGTCGTAAATCATGGTAATTAGTAAGGACGCTGCATAGCGCGGACCTAACGTCCGCTGAGGGAACCAGCTAATGAGTTTCCTCGGCCAGATTTGGCCGGCTGCAACAGCCCCCCGACGGTTCTCTGCTCCGTCCCCCTTCCGGAATATTTCCCCTGGAACACTTCCTACCCCCGTCCTAAGAGGCTCTTCCACCTCTTTCCCCTCCCACAAGGTTGCAAAGAACGCCGCAGCCAAGTTAAATTATTTTGCGGGTGTAAAACACAGAGTGGCCCGCTTGTAAATTTCCTGGCGCCTGTTACGCGTTGCCGTCTTGTCTCTTAAAGCGCCCACCTACTGGCCGTGTGTTTGTGTTAGGGAGGCATAGTAACAAGGGTTTTGTTGATCAACTTATCTGGTGCGGTATCACCTCTAGCGCAAGTCACTTAAACGGCGTGAAGTGATATCGTAGATCACTCGCCTGACTTAATAATCAGTTTTAGGCAAAGTCCATTGCATGTTTCTAAAGTAGTTTCACGTGAATCCCGTGAGTAAATTTTCAGCTATTACAGGTTGGTACAGCTGTTGATAGCCATTTTGAGGGACTTCGAAATTACTTTTCTAATTTACGTGATTATTTAAAATATACCTTTCTGCCACCGTTTGAAGTGTATTTTCTTTTCGTACATTGACACAATGGTCACATGTGGAATAGTTTTGTAAAAAAACAACGTATTAACGAACATACTGCAACGTCGTGGTATGCGGATGCCCTAAAATTGGTTTTTTGTCCAGGTCGCCGAGTGGTGTGCAGAGCTGCAGCTGTTACCAGATTACTCGAAAACTGCTTATCGTGAATGAGTGACGTATGCTTAGGATTAGCATTTTAAGAACGTTACACATGTGAATTCCCATTTCAGATTCTATATTACTCGTTAAAGCAAATTTTCTAGCTGCCTAAATTGGTGAAAATAGGAAATTTTGTGATCTTCTCTGGGTTTGTAATTCTTGCAGCAGAATATTTTAGAAGGTATAGGCGTGTATAATGCTCGTTTATCTTTAATATTACGTCATAAAATGGAAGTGTAACCACCGAGTCTCATGCAGGCGCGTTGCTGGCGAGAAGACCGTACTCCAGTTCAGTGTCTAGAGCAGGGGCGGCCAACCTTTTCGGAGTTATGGCCAAAAAGTTCTACCAAATCATGTCACGGGCCACGACAAATAACCTTAACATTGACTATTTCTTATGATCTCAACATTTATGTAATTTATAGTGTATTGTAACTGTCAGTTATTTTATAAAACATTTATTTCCCATGCATTCTCGGGCTGCGGTGGCCGAATGGTCAGACCACTCGCATCCCACCAAGGCGATCCCCGGGTTCAGTTCCCGGCGGGGTCGGTTCCCGGGTTTTCACATGTGAGAATCGTGCCGGACGATGCCGTTGGTCGTGGGGTTTTCTTGGGGATCTCCCGTTTCCCCTGCCCATTCATTCCAGTTCTGCTCTACACTCACCTCATGTCATCCCTCACCAGCGCTGAAGACCAAAATGTCTCACTCACTCACTCCCATGTATTCTCGGTTCATTATCCTCTTGAAGTGCAAATACTTCTTTTTACAGTGCTTAGGAAAGGAAAATAGTGCAAGTGATTAAGCTTTTGGAAGGCCATTCAAAATTCATTGGCGGCCAGTGTTTGGGCCTTGGGCATAGAATTGGCCGTCACTGGCCTAGAGGCTAGGAGAGACGTAATGCGTGTGATGTATCGTTCTTACCGCTTCCTTACTTCTAGGTCTCAAAAGCGCAAAACACCTTCACCCAGACGGTCACCTTTAACGCCAAGATGGCCAGCCTATACCTTCTCCCGCTTTCTGAAGTGGAGAAGTTGAGTAAGTGTTAAGAGCGATGTTCTTCTCATGCTCGTCAAGTATGTCGTCGCCCCTACACAAGGGACAGTGAACTTGAGTGTAGTATATTCTCCGTATTGCGTTCACCCGACGGAATCCAGTGCACTGGCTTCCAAGTGTTGCCCAAAACAGTCCGAGTATATCTCTATACATAAAAAGAGAACACTGACTAACATATCAAACAGCAGCCCAAACCACTGGACCTAGAATCGTGAAATTACTGTGTGGTTTCCCCTCAGGTCGTAGGCGAGCACTAAGAAGGGATTTTTCAAAATTCGACCTAAGGGTCTGAAAAGGGGTGAAATGAATTTCCGAAGAAACGTTGATGAAGCTCAAACCAGACGGTCTATCATCGTGATTTTTACTTTAATAGGACACTCATAAAAATGCATATTGGCCAATTTAAAGATTTTTCGAAAATCAACATTTAAGGGGGTGAAAAGACGTTAAATGTGTTTCCGATTAACTATCTATATATATCGAATCCTTCGGTATAAAGAGTTGACATTAACAAAAAATATTGCTCAAGTAAATACTCAAACAACAGTTTTAGGATTTTTGGGAATTCGACCCCGAAGCAGTAGAAAGGGGCGAAATGTGTTTTTTATGAATCGTCTATACCTTTGAAACACAATTGGCTATCGTCGTGATTTTTCTTTAATTGGTTACGTATACAAATGTATAAGACAAGACTCTAAAAAGACGGTTTCTAAATTCTTTAATTAAGGGGGTGAAAATACTTGAAATGTGTTTTCGATTATCCCTTCATATCTATCGAACCAATCGAAATATCGAAGTGCTCTTTGCTTTAAATTGATGCTTTCGTAAATATCCCAAGTGCCATTAAAATATATTTTCCGTATTCGAACCTAAAGAGGTCAATAAGGGTTAAAATGCGTTTTCGATTCACAATCGATATTTATCGATCCCATTGAATTTTATATAGCGACGTGATATTTGTTTAAGATTGATGCTTGCTCAAATACCTGAAAAGTAATTTCAGGAATTTTTGAAATTCGCCACCTAACGAGGTGAAAAGGGGTGAAACATAGTGAAAAGTGTTTTCAATTAATCGTCGGTACATATTGAACCCAGCGGGCTATTGTCGTGTTTTTCACGTTCAAGAGACACCAGTAAAGTATTCTAAAATGTGATTCGAGTTTATTTTCGAAATTCCGTCTCTTAGGAGGTGAAAAAACTTGTAATGTGTTTCAGATACATCCTCGATTCATATGGAACCCATCGATATATTCAGTTTATTTTTGCTTCAGGATAATGATTACAGAAATGATCGCGAAACGGTTTTTAAGATTTTACGAAATTCTAGCTCTCAGTACTGTGCTGTGGTCGTAAGTGTTTTTTAATTAATAATCGATTTTGATTCGACTGAAAGGGCTAGAGTCGAGATTGGCACTTCAATTGGATACTTATACAAATGTCTAAGAAGTGAGTTTAAAAAATTTTGAAATTCGACTCCCAAAAGAGTGAAAGAGCACGAAATTTGTTTTCCATCAACCCATGATATCTATCTAACCAGTAGAGATATTGAGGTGTTGTTCGCGTCAGAGTGATGCTTACGTAAGTATTTAAAAATTATGTAAGTTTTTTTACTTTATAAGATACTTGATCATTAATAATAAAACGAAGTTTGTGAACTTTCAAGGCAGACGATCCGAAATGCAAGTACGAGCAGCTAGATGTAACTTATACATGATTTTCACTCTACAGTAACCGAACGAGACGTGGTGTTGTACAACCTGTATGAGCCCAGGACATGAATGTTATTTTTTTTTATTAATTAAGTATAATTTTCATGAATGATTTCGACGTTCTGGTCTACATTCCGGGAAGTTCTGGGCTCGAATTTCGTTAAATGCTGCACGCAAACGTTCAATTCTGACACACAAAAACTATAAGGCAGATCGAATTAGTGCAATTTACATGATGCCGTATAAAAGGGGTAAAATGGAATACGCAATTCACTTTCCACTTGTTCCTCGACAATATCATCTCACGTATATCATCTCACTAATCTCAAGATTTCGGCACCAAATAAGATTTCGCGAAACCTTTTCTAACCAAAACGTTCTAATGGCGTTAAACATCAAGTGAATATTTAAAATAATATGTAATTGAGGGCACCGTAACCAATAGTTGTGCGCAGGGTAAACATACGTTTTTCATTCGATTAACCACTTACCTTTAGGTATCTGTAATTACTCCACAACGCTAAATTTGCAGAGCGTTAAATAAGGCCTAGGCGAAGTCGTTAGTGGAAGGGACAAACTTTAGACTGATTTTCGCGTGGACAGCTATAGCTACTTATCCTGCTGCGGAATTAGTTCAACTACCCGCGTGGACATTCTAACACTTGATGATTGAAGTATCAATTTTGTGTACAAAGAGATTTTTCAGTTAAGTAAATATTATCAGTTACGAACAATACTCGCGAGCAAAGCCGCGGGGGACTGCTAGTCTCTATATACAAAAGAGAACACTGACTGACTGACATGTCACTAACAAGGGATTTTTAACAATTCGACCTCTAAGGGTCTGCAAAGGGGTTAAATGTATTTCCGAAGAAACGTCGATAGAGCTCGAACCAGACGGCCTATCACTGAGATTTCTACTTTAATAGGAATCGCATAAAAATGCATATTTGCCAATTTCAGGATTTTTCGAAATTCAACATTTAAGGGGGTGAATAGACCTTAAACGTGTTTCCGATTAATCATCGATATTTATTTAATCATTCGGAATAGAGATTTGGTTTTCATTTCAAAATTCTACTTACGTAAACACCCAAAAAGTGGTTCTAGAATTTTTTGAAAGTCAACCCCAAAACAGTAACAAGGGGCAAAATATGATTTTAGTTAATCGTATATATCACTGAAACACATTTGACTATCGCCTTGATTTTTACTTCAATTGGTTACGTATATAAATGACTGTGAAGGGACTCCAAGAAATTTCTAAATTTGGTAATTGAAGGGATGAAAATACGTGAAATGTGTTTTCGATTATTCCTCTATGTCTATCGAACTGTTCGAGATATCGAAATGTTTGCTTTATATTAATTCTTCTGTAAATTTTAATATACGGGTTAAATATATATTCCTAGTTCGGCCCCAAAGAGGTCAAAGAGGGTCAAATATGTTTTCGATTCACAATCTATATGTATCGACCATATTGATATTTTATATAGCGACGTGATTTTTGTTTAAGATTGATGTTTACTCAAATACCTGAAAAGTTATTTGCGAATTTTCGAAATTCCCCTCCTTAGGAGGTGAAAAGGGGTGAAAAGTGATTAAATGTGTTTTAAAATAACCGTCTATATATCTTGAACTCGGTGGGCTATTGTATTTTACACGTCCAAGAGGCACCAGTAAAGTAGTCTAAAATGTGATTCAAGTTTATTTTCGAAATTCCGTCTCTTAGGAGATGAATAGACTTGTAATGTGTTTTAGATACGTACTCGATACATATCGAACTCATCGATACATTCAGTTAATTTTTGCTTCAGGATGATGATTAGGTAAATGATCGCCAAAAGCTTTTAAGAACTTTTCCAAATTCGAACCCTTTGTAATGTACAGGGGTGAAATGTGATTTTTAGTGAACGATCGATTTTTCTTTGTCTGAATGAGCTGTCTTCGTTATTTTCGCTTCACTTGGATAGTTGAACAAATAATTAAGGTGAAAAAAATTAATATTTTTCGAAATTCGTCACCTAAAGGGGTGAAAAGGCATAACATTTGTTTTCTACCAGCCGATTATACTTATATAACGAGTTGAGATATTGAGGTGGTCTTCGCATCAGAATGATGCTTACGAAAGTACCTAAAAATGTGATGAAAATTTTAATTTTATAAGATTAGTTAATTAATAAGAAGTAATCGAAATATGTAAACTTTCAAGGCAGACGTTCCGAAAAGCAAGTACGACCAGAGAGAAACTGTGTTATACAGGAATTTCATTCTACAGTTATATCGAGACGTGTTATTGTACAACCTCTGTGAGCACAGGAAATTAATATTTTATTTTTAAACTTTGTTTTCGTGAATAATTTCGGCGTTTTGTGGTGAAGTTGTTTGTAGCCCCGGTTAATTATTCGGGAGGTTCTGGGCTCAAATTCCTTCTGAAAACGTGCACTTCTGACACACAAGAACTGCAAGGCAGATGGAATTAGTGCTATTTGGATGACGTCGTTAAAAAGTGATAAATTAATTGATTATGCTATCACCATCTACTTAAATTCCTCGACAGCATTGGCTAACATATACCATCTCACTAACCTCAAGATCAGGGCATCGAATAAGTTTATAGTTCTGCGAAACATAATCCCGCCAAAATTCCCTAATGGCACTTAACTTCAAGTGAAAGTTTTGAGGGCACAATTGCCAATTGTTATGATCGATGGAAATCAGTCTTCATACCACATCTGACATAAACTACGTATTTCTCTCGATTACTCTCTTACATTTAAGAATCTGTAACTACCCCACAATGTCAACTTTGCCGTGATTATAAATAAGGTCCAGGTGAAGTCGCTGTTAGTGGCAGGGACAAACTTAAGACTGCTTTTCGCGTGGACAGCTATAGCTACTTATGCTGCTGCAGAGTTAGCTCAACTAGCTGCTATGTCATTCTAACACTCGGTGACTGAACTACCTATCTGGAGTACAAATATGTTTTTCAGTTAAAGCAAATATTATCTGCTATGAGTAACATACGCGAGCAAAGTCGCGGGTGCATTGCTAGTCGTATTATATAGAAAAAAACTCTTAAGTGGCCTGCGTACATGGTATAATTTACGGCACTTAAGAGGGTGTTGTACATAACTAGGCGCTAAAAACGTTAGTTTAAAATTGTAGGTTTTACGAAGCCAATTGTCATAAAAATTACAGCTACCCATGACTTAAATTTAACCGCAAATTTCTGAGTAAAACTTTTTCTCTAGCAATGGATTTCTGAAGAACGATCGTTGACGCCGAAAAGTGAGAGAAATGTTAATTGACGTTGCTGGCATGAAATCAAGGTCTGAATACGCAACACTTCAAACAATAAAATGTTTATGTAACGCACGTATTAATAATTAAATACAGGTTTTACTTTTGGTAGATTTTGTTTTAAAATACGTAGTGTCAAGTTTTGCCAAGTATAGTTAACGATATATTCGGAGGTAATTTGTGGAACGAGTCGAAAATCAGAACTTTTTGATTATTCATGACGAACTCAGCTTCATCAGTTATACTTTTTATTTCATAATCCCATTTATTTTATGCAATTTGAAATTGGCCTTCATTTATATGTATTACATTCAATAAAGCGTCCCGGGTTTCAAAAACTAATGAGAGAGAGGAAATCATTAAACATATTTATAGCTCAGCAGGCACTTTTTTGTTACATGGCTTGCGATAAGAAAGACATATTTTGCGACTTAAATGTTCTTATCCTCTTTCTTTTCTTTTCAAAGGTCTGCTCCTGCTCTCGGTGAGAATATCCGAGCAACCTCGGGAATAATTTATCGACTTAAGCTATTTTCTGCTTCCTCTTTATCTGTCACCTTATTTATACCTAGAATTTAAATTGAATTTCTCTCTCCACAGTAAAAATCACACAGGGGAAAACTCATGGCTGTAGGCATTTATGCTCCGCACAAATATTATCGTGTTAGTTGTACATACACAAACATCTGCGCTAAAAATAATCTGTGAAATTTGCACCAGATCAGTAGTAGACGTAATTCATTGCCTAAAAATTTTTCACTGCTATGTAGCCTATGTTTACAATTACTACTGATTTTTCTATCCTACTTTGGAAAAGAAAAAGTATGGTTATGAAATCTTAATTGTGTGTGCGATAATGTACGTGTATCTTCCGCACCCTCTCCTTTTTTCTAAAACTTTTGAACCACCGTACCGATTTCTATCAGACTTGGTACACGTAGTATATATGTAGGATGCTGACTTGGCTTTTACATATTTTATCATATTTATATTTTTATAATGGTGGCAGTTTACAACATTTTTGGTCAAACTAAATAACTGGCGTACTATATTTCAAAATGCCATCTAACTCGGTACGCACACAGTATCTGCAGGACCGTAGCAAGAGTTTGTGTTCAAGGAGTCGCGGAACTGGGAATGCTATAAATTAACATAGCTATACCCCGAATACGTAAGGGATCGGGGGGAGACCGTCCCACTGGAAAATCTGTATTTCAAGGTGCAGAATGGTGCTATTTAAGCAGTTTCCATACGGAAAGGATGGGAGGTGTAGAACTCCATGAACTCTTTCTTTCTCTCTCTCTCTTTCTCTGTCTCTCTTTCTCTGTCTCTCTCTCTCTCTCTCTCTCTGGCTATATCCCTGAGTAAGATGACTTTACTGTTGTACTTTTGTGTTCTTGCTGTGTTTGTATTTTCAAAACGGTGACCGTTTTAACATTTTTAGGTTATACGAGATCTCTGAAGAACCATGTTTCAGAATTTCATGAAAATTGCTATGCACATAGTAAGTTACATAATAGGGTAACTTGACTCTTATGTGTTTGTGTTCATACAGTGTTTATATGTTCGAAATTGCGTATATGTGCAAAAAAAATTTATCACGCGATATATTGAAAGGAAATTTATTTTTCAGTATCATATAACTATGTACACTTATAGTTAGTGGTCTACTTAGTAAGGTGACTTGAAGTTTATATACCTAATTTGTTCATGTCGAGTTATTTTATTGAAATGCCAAATTTGAACATTTTTTGATCTCACGAGATATCTGAGGAGCCATTTGTCATAACTTTGTCAAACTCGCTACACTGCTCAGGAAGAAGAACTGAATTTTGTATATTTTGTTAATGCAGTATTGAATTTTAAATAATTTAGGCCCCTTAAACTTTTTTAATATATGAAAAATCTGAGAAACAATTTTCCGAAATTGAATTAAACTCGATACAAATATAATTTGAAGTAAGGTATTTTGACTTTAAGGATGTTTGTTCATGCTGTATTTAGTAATTTGCTTGCGTCTTCCAGTACAGAAGATTTATCTATGTGAATACATCAAGTTTTAATGCGTATTTTCCGAGAACTACTGGACCGATTGTAAGGAAATGTAATATTTAGAAACCTGAGTATACAAACTTATCCCCAACTTATCTTTACTGTTAGAAGTTATCAGTACTTGAATAAATTAAGGTATTACTTAATATGTATTTATATACGTGAGTGATTTTAATACTTGTAATTAAGTGGTACCTACGCTGGTGACTTCTTATTATTTAAGGCAACTGCTTCAGAGCATAGAAGGTTGGTGCATTTTGCTGAAATAATATATTCTATTTACCGTACCATTATAATAAATAATTTTATGAAAAGTATAAATGCAATTTAATAAATGAACTTTACTGCCGCATTTTTAAATGTGGCCTTTTCGGTATTTAATTATGACTTCTCTGAATTTGTAGACAATCGTAACTACACGTGATATTTGAGAGACTTCGTCACTAACAGGGTTAAGTTACTATATATATATATATATATATATATTTATTTGTTTGTGAGAATATATATAAAGCTTTCTGTAGAGTACCATAATCTAAACGCTCTCTTTGTCACAACAAAACGTTTGTTTAAATACGAACCACTGCAAAGTAACTTCTTGTGAAAAATATTTTTGTTTAGATCTTTCCATTATCACCTTTGCTGTAAAGAAACGTATTTTATTTTCGAAGAAAACCTTTTAAAGAAAAACACGTGACGCAACATTTGCTTTGCTGTAAGGCAATGTTTATTTACCGCAAGCTAAATATCTTTGCGGCAAAGTTACATTGAAGTGGTTAATATTCAACATAACTTAGTTGTGGCAGAGAAAGTGTTGTAGAGTAACATGTCTACAATAAACCTCATATAAAATATTTGAGCAGTAAACGTCTGCACAATAAAGTGTGGTGAGACGGTTCTGCAGACTGAGATGCACAGCTGTGCTTGTTCGCCTGTGAAGACAATATAACTGAAAATTCATTCATAGAGAC